>JAQIXN010001006.1:0-24400 GCA_034698145.1 Proisotoma minuta | reverse complement strand
TACTTTCTCCGGGTAACTTTCCCCACCCACCTTTCACCTTTCACCATCCCCAGCCACCCGCTAGCCATAAGCAACAACCGGGAAACCATGTACCGCATGAAACGGCTGAAATGCAAACCTGAAATGCATGCATGCATGAAACAAAAAACCCATCATCATTTGTCAATCACTTTCTCCGCACCCCAACCACCCACCCGGAAAAATTCCCCACAGCCCAAATAGTAAGCAATACAAAAAATTAATATGCAACTGCAAACCTATACTTAATAACCGGTAATTACCCCCTATACAAAGATGGACAACCCCCCAATTAATTAGCAACCACCCCCCCAAACTAATCATTAATGAAAAAACCCCCAAATAATCAATATTCATACGGTAATTAAAAGCGCAATCGCAAACCAATTAATCAATCTCAAGTGAAAGCCACCAGCCCCCAATCACCAGCCCCCACTCACCAGCCCCCAATTACCAATAGTATATGCATTTTTTGATGATGAATTATGATTCATTAATTTATTTGATGCAAGTCGTAATTTAGTATAGCTTACGCAAAAAGTATGATCCAAATGATTGATTTGATCCAAAGTATATGCAATATTATATGCTTAAATGATATTATATGGCGTATATTGGTTATATATATAAAATTCAAGGCTTTATTATCACATTTATTTGTACATTAGTTATCATTGGTCATATATGAATAAAATTGGATATAAATAGTTATAAAAAATAAAAATGCCTTGATATTTACATTAAAAATCGATAAAAAAATGATAAAAATGAGATCTAATTTTGAGATTTACGTTTACGAAGTTTAGATTTATAATTAATTGGAGTTTTAGGGTCAGATGGTTCAGAATCAGAAGAATTTGGCGCTGGCGTATTTCGAACAGTGGGGTCGTAGCGGTTATTTGGAAAATCTTCCTCGTCAGATGAATATGGGGACAAAATATCGTCAAGGGGTGGTGTGGCGGCCCTTGTCAGACGCCCAGGGGGAGGAGTAGCTCCACGAGACGAATGGGGCCGTGGGGTGAATCCATTTGGAAGGAATGGGGACATCTATACAAAGCAAAAAAAAAGGTAAAAAATTTGCCAAAAGTAGGATTCGATCCAGCAACTGCTTAGTTTATAGCTTCAAACCCAACCATTTACTACAAATCTGTCTTTGTTGTTGGGTTCATGAAATGAAAGAAGCTTTGTTTACCTCTCTGATTGGAGTAAGACGAGGTGGTGGCAAACTCCTTTCTCGCGACAAATTGCGCGTCGCATCACGCCGCAAACTCCCATCACACCGCTGGCAAGTCGTTGAAGATATAGGGGCATTAATTGGAGCTGTTGGGGGATTGGGGATGGAGAGAGAAGAGGATACAGGGTCCTGTCGGCGCGGATTCATAATTTCGTGAATAAAATTACGCGCAAAACCCATGGCGACATCAAAGGGACCCCTCATACGGAAATAAAGTATGGCTGCGTAGATTATGGCACAAACAGCCACAAAAGTCCAAAAACATCCGAAAATTGATCCTAAAAATAATTTTCATGCAATTATAAGTTGTTTTCTAATTATAATGGTATATATTGGTTAATTTTGATTAAAAAATAATGCATGCAATAAAAATTATCCTCACCCATAAGGAGAAAAGAGGAAACTACGGGACTTGGGCAGTTTTGACCGGAAATTAGGGGGCCAGGGCAGAATTCCTCAAATCCGGGCTCCAAAACATTGGCGGCGTCGAAAACACGTCTATTAAGTGGGAGGCAGACACTCGTTTCAACAAACATTGTCCACTTGCAATTAGCAAGTAAACAAGAAGAACAAGAAGAGACAGCTTCACAATTCATTGTTGTTGTTGGTGAGACTTTCTCCTGTTGTTATTGACTTCCCTCTTTCTTCTTGAGATGAGGAAAAGTGAGAAACAATGTCAGTAAAAGAGGACAATCAATGAGAAAGTTGAGCCAGCCTATAAATTATGATGAAATCAAAGATAGATTTTGGATACCATTTATGAGGATTATGTTTTGCAATAATTACAATAATCCCTCACTAATGATATCTACTAATCTATCTTTATTTGCACAAAAAATTTATATTTACAATTCAAATTACAGTATACAAATTATTCAACTATAAAACTATTTACAAAATATTTACAATTATATATATATATATATATTAAGTGTTACAATGCTACTGGATACGAGTAGTTAATATTAAATATTATTAAAATAGTGAATCCCATCCTGTAAAAAACAACTTATAATGATGAGCATATTGTATTTTATATAGAGAGAAAGTTACTTTGTACCTTTGTACACATTAGATTATTAAATCATGTGTAGTTGCAGAATCCGAAATCTGGAAATGTCTTGCCCTGTATAAAAATAATTTTATTAGATCATTAAAAGCAAACAAGTGCAAAAAGCAAACATACATTGATTTTGCCTTTTTCCAAATCCTCCTTCCGAGGATAATTGAGACTATTAAAAGAAAAAACCCAATTTCCAATGGTAAAGGCACCGCATCTTCTGGGCACAATTTCTCTTCGGTATTTTCTTCTGAAAATTCTGTTTTATTTTGGCATGGGCTTTTATTGTCTCTGTAATATATCCTATGGGATCGGCTAGGGAAATTATAAAGTTTAGTGATGAAAGTTATCAAAGGGGAAAAACAATATTTAATATAACATTTCTTACCGATTGAAGAAATTTGTGCAACTATTATTTTGACATATTACATCATTAATTATCCCATATTTGCTAATTTCCATTAAACTAGTTTTACATTCATAAGTTATATGTGTAAGAAAATGACCAAAGTATAAAACTTTTACAAATACATTGTTTTGGCCAGTACATTTGACACAATCTATTTCTACCTTTGTTATATTAATAAAATTACTAAAACAACCGACTACTACCAATAATATTATTATGTATAGTAAAGTTTTCTTAGCCATCATTGTTATTTTTTTTAAATTTTCTTTTTTTGAAACACACTTTTGTCCAGCACAAATTATTTTTTTAGATTTAATTCTATTATAAAATTGTAAGACGGTTCTATCATTTCTTAATCTATCTGTAGAGAAAAGTGAGTAAAAGTAATTTACTGGATAATGATTTGCTCTTAAATTTAAATACATTAAGCAATAAATGCCGCACACAAGTGTATATTCGGACTGAAAAGATTTACTATTATCAATAACATTCTTAGCATTAATATTAATTCCGTAGTAATCTAATTTGTTGCCGTAACTGCAAAAACTTTCTGCCCACTCGTTATTCCATATAATAAAGCAGATCCAATGGCCAAATTTTATATTTATTGGTTGAGAGTTACAAATAACAAATGCAGGTAGATTATTATAATCAATTTCATACACCTGGTTTTTTGCTAGAACGTATGATTTATATTTGCAATTACATAAATTTTTTTTCAATAATACTTTCAAAGTTACAGTGTCCATAAATTACTTATTCATATAGTCGGTTATTACATCATTCCGTGTCAATTGCACCAATCCTTCATTCTCAAAATACAAAAGTGCATATATTGAAGAAGTTAATGCGGATTTAAAATCAAACATTAATTGAACTTGTCCAGAACTTGGATAATTTACTATTTTTGGATCATATTTTGGGGCCAATTGAAAACTTAGAAAAAACATTTCCCCATTAAAATCATCTTCAGAATATGCGGTTCCAAATGATTTAAAAAGATTACTGACAGCATGATAAGCTAATGAATATTGTTTTTTATCAAAATCAGTTTCAGTTTTTAAAGAATATGAATGTAAATTTCCTTCTACATTTAAAACAACAGATTTAATTCCTGCGTTTTGAAATGCAAAGCATGAATTTGTTATTTTTGAAGTTAAATTTTCAACTTTGATAAAACTTAATAAAATAAAATTGGGGAGTGACTGGAAATTTATTACATCAGATTGAAATTGTAATATTGAACTTGGAATAGGTAGTTGTAACATATTTTTAATTTTTAACGGATAAGAAATTTTTTTGTTAGTTAAAAGATTCTGGTGATTTTTAATTATTTCGGGGTGTAGGACTAATTTACGTATATATAAAATACATGAATGCAAAATTATTTTATAAGGAAATTTTTCACTTTCTACTTTTCGTGAATCAGTCCCAGTCAACAGAAATTGGGGTGAAGAACGATTAAGAGTTAATTGCAATTGAGTGTTGGGTAATAATGGTCTTGGTTGTGTGAAAATTGCATGTTCCACCCTACATACTAACTCGACTATTTTAGAACCTGAACATTTGTTTTTTCGTTTATTGAAACCTGAATTCGTGTCATTAAATTTATCGTTAGTGTCTGGATAGTAAAATGATGATTGTAATTGAGGCAAATTAATTTCATTTCTTTTAGTTAACAAATCAGTTATATGACAAACGTATGGATATAAATTAGTTGGGCGAATTGGATTTACATTATTCAAAAGAACTTCTACATTATCAAAGAATGCAGCCCCGGCATTGTTACACAAAGAAATACTATCAGCGTCTGTTATTACTGTTCCATCTTCTTTTTGTATTATTACTTGCAAATGTAAAAAAGAATTTTGCAAATCCACATATTCATTCATGGAATGAAAAGCAAATAATAGTGGATTATTATTTTCTCGGTATGAATTGATTGCAAAAATTGGTTGATAAAAATCTTTTAAAACCCCCTTGTTTGTGGGTGGGATTTTATTAAAATCTAATTCAACCGGAAATGAAGTTTCGTGTGTTGTTGCATCCATGTTTTTCTTCATTTTCTATCCTTGGTTGTTGATCTCTTTTGTTTCTTTCTTTTCCCAAATCCAACTTGGGGCTTGTTATTCGTCTTGGATTGAGTGTTTCTTTTTCTTTTTCTCCCACCGATTTGAACAAGATGTCGACTTTTACTGACTTTCTTTTGCTTGGTTTTGCTCCTTTTAACAGTTTTTTTGACCTTGCGCTTTGTTGGGGTAGATTTTCGACGACTTTTTGTGGATTTCGAGATGGGAACTAGGAAGTTGTTTGTATCTCCATAAGTTGATAAACCACCCCCACTCTGATTAACAGGATTGTGTTCTTCCCCAGGTCCAAGTCCCTCAATGTAACACACTTCTTTCTCGTAGTCACAAACCAGAGGTTTGATTTTTGTTGTAGTATCGATTTCTTCGCCTTCCATGTTAAATCTTTTTAAATTGCAACAAAGCTGTTGTGGGGTATTTAGATATTGGCAAAAGTTCCCCGTTCCCGTTAGTTAATGTTATTTGTATGTTGCTGAAGTCCTTTCTCCTCAACGTGTGAAATTGTAATGAACTAAAGTATAGAAAGTGTGCCTTATTTAACCCTTTTTGTCGTTCAAACACTCTAATAATTTGTTTACATTCTTCTCCTTTTTGTGTTTCTGACACTAAGTTGCACAATACTTCTACCACATCAATGTTTAAAGTCTTTTGTTTTACAATTGGCAATACAACCTGTTCTGATTTTGTAAATACATAAGATTTTGGTTTGCCTAAAAGTTCGTTGATTTTATTTGGAAGCTGTATTGATGTTCTAGGCGTTTCTAATTCAACATGAACAGATCTTCCATCTGGAGATACTACAAAATTAAAGTGAAAGTTGCCCAAGGCTAACTGATCAGAAATGATTCCGAGTAATTCTTCTAAATCTGTGTTCGAATTAGGCTCTTGAATTTCAAAATCTTTTGTAGACCACTTAAATATCCTAATGTACAGACTGGGTAAATTTTCGTATTTTTGCAAAGCTTCATTATTCTGATAGTTATGCGAAGTATATTGTCCAGATTCAAACAAATTGGAAGTAAATCCTAAAATAAGCGATAACTCATTTTGTAATTCAACCTGATAATTATCTCCAGAATTATCACGGAAAATTAAAACTGTTTTGTTTCCGTCTTCCAAACTTAATGATTTTATTTGTACAATGGGCATCTGCTCACGTAATTTATTGTCAATTGCTGTCAATAATTGTAACATGTTCAAGCCTTTAGGAATGATTTCACATATTTTTTCAGCTTGTAAACCAATGATTACTTTATTATCTTTGTTAGCAGTACTACTACTAAACCATGAAACAGAAGATTCTGTTGTGGTTGTTTGGGGTTCGGTGTCAACAAAGTGGTCACCATAGTAAAGCTCACAAAGTGCTACCATGTATTCTTCAGGGTTAATTTTTTCAAATAAATGGTTTGAAAAGTCATTACTTTTATTATTATAGAAATGGTTACGAGATGCATCAGATTGTGCATATATATGAAATAAAGAAGGAAGTTGTTCCAATGTGTTATTCATCATTATTTTTTTTAGAAGGGACTATCTGCAATTCAAAGTCATAAAAGCTACCTGGTAGCAATTCCTTCGTATCTGGATCTTGTAAAATATATTTAAAAATAGGATGGTAACTTATGGCTTTAATTACTTTAAATATAGGCTTTCCATAAGATGCACCGTAGCTTTTAGAAAAGAAACTCAGTTTTGAATTAAGAATTCTCACGTAACTTGGCACTGGTATTTTTTGCTTGAAGTGTTTAGTCTGAGCTAGAGAAAGAAACTGGTTGGCCCATGCAAGACTCTCTGTCTTTGTATCAACAACTTCAGAAGGTTTCATACCAATTGATGGTTTGTATTCGTTGTTTAAGGAATTTTGCAAGTCTCTCAGAATATGGATATACTTTTTTGTTTTTGTATGGTCTATAAACATGTATATCCGTTTTTTAAGAGTCCTAATTGCCCTTTCAGCAGGAGATGCTTTCAGAACCATATTTAGACTATGATATATTTTAGACCCATACTTTCTAAGTACTGATGTGGTAACTGAAGATCTGAACTCCATTCCCATATCTGACCATATCCTGCAATTTCTAAATTCAGGATTCTCATTAAAAAATTCATTAAATGCAGCAGCTACAGAAGGCCCACTTTTATTTTTTATAGGGTATAAATATATCATTTTACTTAATAATTCTATAATAACGAGAATATATTTTGTAGATTTATTTATGCGAGGACTCAGCTCCCGTACATCAGCAAGGTCTGCTGCAAACAAATTGCCTTTGAAAGTAGTCAATACTTTTCTTCGTGGGGTAATTATTTTTGGTTTTCTGTGTGTACTATATGTAATTAGATTTTCAAGTGTTCTTTTTACTTTTGAAATGTCATGAAAGTTGTTATTTTTCATGAAATTTTCAAAACTTGAAAAAGACCCCGGTTTCGAAGGATCAAGGTACCTTTCTCTTATTTCGTTTTCACTCATTTATTTTGGTTTTAATTTACGAGTAAATTTAAATTTATCTTCAAAATTAACCCATTCTTTATTTAACATATTGTATCGTTGTATACGAGAGTCGTTGTCTAAATCCAATTTGTTCTTTTCTTCTACTTTCACTTTGCTTTCACTATTAAGTTCGCCATCTTCAGTTAAAACTTGTTTATTGACTAATTCACGGAAAATGCTTTCTTTGATACAGATCAAAGCGTATGCCATTATTAATTGCAGTCACATACACTTAAAAATAATTCAACAACTAACTTATCTAAAACAAGTTTGATTATTTGTTTTACTTGTATTTGATATTTTTTTAATTGTTTGCGAATTGTGAATTCAGATAAAAATATGTCTTTAGCATGGTGCTGTTTACTAAACGAGAGTAGTTGTTTACAATATTTTGTAAGTCGTTGTTCTTTATTAGTCTTTAAAAAAAATTTGCAATTAAGGCAAATTTCGCATATCAGTTCAATAGTTTTGATTGAACATGAGTTGATTTCTTCATTGAATAATTTTCGAGACTTTTTAATTAAAGCATAAAAATATTCATGTTTTTCAATAATTTCGTTTAACATTTTGTTTTTAAATTGTTTTCTTTGGAAAGTAATATTTCATTCCTTTAATAGGGAATAGAAAATTTCTTGTTCTTTCTAAATCGGGAGTGTTATAATTGCAGTCAATTACTAAAATTCCTCGTTTTGAATTATTATTTTCGCTTGTAGCATCATCCAATGCTTCAACTAAAAATTTAAAGTTTTCCGGATTTAATTGTCTGGCGAGTACCTAAATAATGAATTTTATATTGTTATTAAGTATTTGAGCATCACGTGTTATAACTTACTCTAAATGAAAATCTGTCGCGTATCATTTTGAGAACACACAGATATGTTGAATTAAGAGAAAGAGTTCTCACATTTTTTGGAAAAAGACTTTGCGATATAAGAATTGTCGCAATATTTTTATGATGGGATTTTTGGATGAAAAATAGAGTTACAAAGTTGTTCATTTCTTTGTTAGTGACTACTGATTGTAACAAATCATCCAATATTAACAACTTGTTATCATTATTTCTGGCTAATACTTCTTCGCACTCTTCAATGGTTTCCACAAAATTTACTTCGGGGCATTCACGTTTGAATTTTTCATATAAGGGCTGTTGTTCAGCAAAGAAAATAATTATATTTCGATCCAATATTTCTGCATTAATTGCCGTATTTCTAAAACAATGAAAGAATGAAATATTTAGTATATAAAAAATAAGTTTCTAACCTTTGTCTACATAAATCAAGTGCCAAGCATGTCTTGCCTGCCTGGCTTTGAGCTACCAAATATAATGTAAATGGGAACTTCAATCTGTAATCTCTGACTTTATACATTTTTTCAATATGTAATAAGTGGACTGTAATTTAGAAAGTATTATTTACAAGTAAATCAGCACAAGCAATTAATCTTTGGGCAAAACATTCATTGATTTTTTTACACAAACCACATTCACAATTATTATGTTTCACATTCACAAAAAACACATTCACAACTTATTTCAAAGAAGACAAAAGTTAACATTCACTTTCACTTCTAGTGATATTTTACAGGAAAATAAAAAGTTATGTACAATTTCTGTTAACGACTGGATTGAAACTAAATGGATCATGATTCCAACCGTAGCATTTATTCCTCCTTACTGCATTCTTTAAAAACGTCATTAAATTGTCTGTTGGGAAAATCTCTGCGTAATAATTCTCCCAAGTTTAATGGATTGGTCACTTCAAATAACATATCTATTGACATATCTTTTCGTCGATTAACACAAAAATTACACGTAGCACTTTCACATTCGTTAAAGTGTATATAAAGGCAATAAAGTGTTTTGCATCCTGTCACTTTGCAATTTTCCTTGTCTTTGCATATAAAATGAATAGGCTTTGCTACCTCATTTATTGCTTCCAAACACTTTTCTTGTGTATATGAGCATATGTAAGTTTGGTTCATTTTTTCATATCTCACATGGATAAGTGAATGTAACATTAAATCATGTAAATGTGAAGCATATAAACGGTCTTCATATGATAATGAGTCATAAATTGATTCATGGAATGGACGAAACAATTGTGCCATGTTAATTGTTTTGAATTTGATTTATTTCTGAGTTCCCAAAAGCAAAAGTCTCTGTCAATGACTCACAAAGGTATCTGTCTAGGATTAAAGAGTAGAAGCCGACTCTGGATTTGTGGTATAATCCAAAGTCGTGATGCCGTCCTTTGGTTCCTCTTGTCTCTATAAACTTTATCCCAGTATTATAGAGCGCCTCTTTGTAGTAATCATGAGAAAGCCTATATAATAATCTGCGAGGAACTGCTTTAGCTCTTTTCATTTGTTCACAAAAATTGCAAGCCCCATTTGACTCTCTTTGACATGTATTGCATTCAATTAAAATGCTAAAAAATTTCGGTTTTAATGCAACCGCTTCTATTATTTTATAGTTTCTAATTCCAAAAAATCCCATTTTATTTTCAAATTCTGTACTCCTATACTTATGAGACATTGGCAATCTACTCATATCAAGATTCATTTGAGATAGTTTTTTCCATATTTCATTTTCATCTTTAGAAAATAATTGGACAATAAGTCCATCTGTGTCACCAATTAAATATTTCATATCTGGGAATTTTGCAAGAAGTGAATACACAAATTTATAATACAATAATTGTGATATACTGGCAATAACTACGCCCAAAATTAGTGGATTGGATTGCAATGCAGTTCTTTTTCGCATTTCTAATAGGGCTACATGCTCGGATAAAATTGTAAGACCAGAGAAAGTATCCCTTGAAACATACCTTAATGCCTCTGTTCTTGTCATTACTACTTTTAATTGCTTATAGTTTTGTGTATTACATAATGATTTTCCATAAAACAAGCAATACATAGCTTTTGACAGTCCCTCTTCAAAATTCGTTTTTTCAGATTTTGCCCTTAAACGGATATCTGATAATTTATCAGCAAATGGTTTTGTCCAATTTGTTTGTCTAAATTTAAAAACGCGTTTTATTTTATCAATTTTTGCTCCCATTCTAAGAAAAAATAATAATAGTTTGTAATACACGAGATAGTTTGTTTTCTTATGATGAGATAAAATAATTCGATTTTTAGCAAATGGATCAGTTATATCTTCGCCAATTTCATCAAGCATTTTTCTTTGAATTGGCGATAAATCTTCTTGTTTTATAAAATCTCTTTGTGCAAAGAATGGAAGCAAATCAGTGTATTTTTCTAAGTACCGAGGAGTTGAAACGTCGACTAAAAGTAGGTAGCCCCATTCAGAATCATTGTTTAACATTGAAATATCAAATGATGCAACATCTGCTATTTCTGTGTAATTTGAGATTGGCATTTTAAAATTTGAAAGAATAAAGTTAAACATGCTGTTGCAGTCAAGATTTAATATATAACTGATGGGTTTGTTTTGATTAAATTTTCCACATTCACTATTGTTGCTTTTTGCAAATCTATGACAAATACTTATTATTCCTGATGGACAGTTCTCTCTCATAAGTTGTGTCCATTGTAAATTTTTACAAAATTCAAATTTTTCAGGTGACATTTCATTACCAATAAAAAACGCAAAACTAGTTAAACTGACAAAATGAAATGGGTAGTAATAAAAAATTTTTTCGCAAAACATATTAAATAGTAAAGCAACATCTGCAATTAAAAGTGTTTGTACCTTACAAAAGAGCTCTAAATATTGCTGCATGTTTTTCATGCCAAATGTATTATATACATATTTTGAATGAGAATATTCTTTTTCAAGTATCAAGTCATTATAAGCATCGTCATGGAATGACGAGTGTTCAGGAAATTGAGTCTGATTGAGCAAGGTTTCATTAGTGAACCATCTAAAAGGGAAAGTTAATCTTTCAAGTAGCAGTTCTGTATATTCATTCCCATGATAATAATTATACAAAGTAGGAAATTTTGAAGGCAATTCTTCTTTTGAAACGTAATTTTTTATTTTGCTTACAGCTAACCAAAGATCTGCATGAACAAATAACTGCAAATCTAAAATTTTGAACTTTTTATTAAGTTTCAACATTATTAATTTATTTTCCTGCCCAATAGCCTGTACAGAAGTAATTATTTCTGGCCTTAGACTAGCTAATAGAATTCTATTTTCCACTTCACTGTTGTTATAAGATATTATAACTACAGGTCGAACCCTTAATAACAAATTACACCGATTATGTAGGATATTTATAGAATGACCTGTCGAATTTTCCATTATAAGGCCACCAGGACGTAAGTGATTATGGTGAAATATCTTAATGTCTGAATCAGTGAAAGGCTTAAGACAAAGTTCGCATACCGTGGCATTGTTCCACCTTTCTCTATCTGCTGGTCCTACTTCTAATTTATATGGAATTTCCTTTACTAAAGTCTCATATTTTTCACATAAATAAATTAACGTTTTAAAAAAATTTTCTGCGACCAAAGACTTATCGTAATACTCTATATACTCGAGATTACCAAATGGATTTATAACCACAATTGTATATGAAAACCAAGTACAATTTGATAATGCGTTAGTATATGAAAGTTGTGTGGGGTCAATTTTATTTACTTCGTCATCTGTAGTATTTAATACTCTTTTGCAAGAGAAAGTGTAAAAGATTTTGTATCCTATATCTAATTTTGAATACATTTGAAAGGATTTATATCTTTCAGCACTAGGAAATCTAATTTTAGCTTGGTGCAGAACAGCGCATTGATCTACGTGATCTTCAATATTTGAGAAAAGTCTAACACAATAGTGACACAATGATTTCCTAGAGCCCTTATTTTGCACCCTTAATACATATGTTGCATTAGGATATGCAGATATATAATGACTGTTAAATTGAACATTTGGAGAAATTATGTTATTATTAGATTCATTTATAGCCTGTTTAATAAGAATTAAATCTGCATGCAATGGTAGCATTTCTTTGCATATGTGCATGGGGAAGAATGATCCATTTTCCTCTCCAAGTACAAACACAGAAATTCCAGTTTGCAAAGTGAATTTTTCAATATCTTCAATTGCAACAATGCCCATAAATCCATCAAAATTAAATTCTCCGGATGAATGAATTCTTTCCAATACAGGTAAATATGTAGATGGTTTTGTCAAAAATTTTGCCAACTTTCTTTTCTCATTCTTAGTTAAAAGAAATTCTCCCTTTCCAAATAGATTTTGGATAATTTCTTCACGTTTTATAATGCTAAGAATGCTGTATATAAAACAACAAATATCCGTTTCAATATTTATTGTATAACGTTTTGTAATTGTATTGGGGGTAGGGATGCTTTTAGCTGGTAGCAAAGGCGCAAACTGAGCTAATCTAATTTCAACACCAATTACTCTTGATAGATGAAACCCAGAACTGAAATCGGAAAAAATATGTAAAAGTACATTCAAGCTTGTTAATGCAATACGTATTTTTGATTCAACGCTATGTGGACTAATTATTCTTTGAAAAGGAGCAAAAAGTATTCTTGGTTTGGATACAGTGGAGTCAAGATTCTCCATTAAACACTCGAAATTAATTGCCACCCTAAGTCCCTTCCAAGTTTTTAATAACTCTTTGAGTAGATAAACTAAGTCAGCATGAATTATACTTATACCTTGGTTTAAACCTTCAACTATTGACCTATATTTGTAATTAAAAGTCACAATTGTTCCATAAAATACAGAATTAGTTAACTCTAACTTATGTAAACCGTTTAACAAATGCGGTGGAAGAAGTGGGGCATTGACTTGTGGAGTAATTTGACCCCCAATTTGTTTATTTTTTTCACAAATAACTAAATGCAGTTTTAATTTTGAAAAACAACAGAGGCATTTTGGACAAACATGTGACCAAACTTGGTGCTTGTCGAAAGCCTGAAATGAAGAAAATGAGACATTTGGACAAAGTCTACAAAGATATTTTCTGTTGTGGAACAATCGTCCTTTGGAATTAGAAACAAAAACTTCTATTCTTGGGCGCAATTCATCAAAATCAAGTTCATTATCTGGTTCCATAATTATTTGAACAAAGAGCTAAAGCATTTCATCTGCAATTAATATTAATAGAGCCACTCATACCATTATTCGTATATTATATATGTACACCGGCAAAAGTCACATTTTATTATCAACTGAACTATTTTGAAATATTTTACTTTTTGTAGAATGTGTTAGAAAAACATAGTTCATTTCAAATTTTTCAGTTTCTGTTTGAGCTTTCTCCCATGTCTCTCCGTTATATAGAATTGTTGAACATTCTCCACAAGCCACCTTTGTAAAATATTTTATCCCATCATTTTGTTTATAGCTACGAATCATGTGTAAGAACTTTTGACCTTTGATTTCACAGCAAGGACATTTTATATACGGTGTCCTTAGACACCGTGTGATGTTAGAGTTAATTAATGACATGATTCTATATTATTTTTAAAGTAGAAATGCTTCTTGATAACAACGATATTTTGACTGATGTTGGCTATGTCAATGTCTTTTGCATTTGGTGCTTGTTGGATTCGTTTTGAATCTATCCAGTTGTTGCAACCGAAACAATACAATGAAATGTACTCGGATTTAGTATTATAATCAAGGTTAATCACCATTCTGTGCTCCAACATGGGAAGTTTATGTTTTTTAGATAAACACTTGAAATAATACTGCTTTCCTAGGCATTGTCTGAATGATGAGATGAATTCAGAATATGATGGGCCAAAATCATCATTGTTGTGTGTGTGAAGCAAATTACTACACTTTTTGCATTCTACTCTTAAAAAACGAGAAGATTTATCATTTTGACGATAATGGAAATGAACACATTTTTTAATGACTGTACAAGAAACTTTGCAAAATGTACACGGGACACAACTTGTTTGTGGCAAATAGCAATCCATGGAGCAGAGAAACGTTGAGTCATTCATTTTCAAAGGGAGAAAGTCGGTCAAAGTCTCTGCATATGTCCCTAAGCATCAAATCTCTTACAGCATCACTTTCTCCACATTGAAATCTGTTGCTGAAGTGAAAATAATTCTTAGTCAAAATCATGCATAGTGATTTGTTATCTCTGAAGATTTTTTCAAGATCTGAATTAGATGTGTAAGGTCCGGGTTTGACCACCAAATAAACTAAAACCTTTCTACATGAGTTGCAAAAAAGTTCAATTGCTTTTGAAGTCTCATTATTTGTTTTATTAATAAGTTTTATGAGAACCCAAATTGGCTTTTTATGCCTGAAAGACAGTTTTCGTATATTTGGGCGATCACCAACAAAATCATTAAATTTTTCTAAGAATTGAGAGTGGGTTACAGTAAATATTTCATTTTTGTGGTTGTGGATCTCATTTTCGCAATGATTACAAGTTACATTTTGTCGTCTACTGCACTTGTTTAAATCGCATTGTCTGTATCTTATGTGAACTTGTTTTTTAAAAGAAACACTTGCCAATTTGCAAAATATGCATTCAACACTTTCTGTTAGTTCAGAAAAACAATTATTTGTGCAAGACTGTTGGAATTCACACATGGTAACGATCAAAATGATAATAACACTGGTAAGAGATTTGATTAATATTTACGTTGCCAATTATTGGTGATGGAGGGCTACTGATTTGTTTCACAAGTAAAATCTTTTCACAATCCTCACATTGAAGTATGAATGCTTCTCCTTTCTTTTGATGATTGGAATTCTGTTGGATTTCTATAATATGATTCCAATTAATTAGATGATGATTACTCAAAATATTTTTTAATGCAATATTACTAAAAACTTTTTCCCTAACAAGCTTATATGCTTCGTATGTATATATAATAGTATCATATTTTATAAGACCTAAATGCACATGCAAAATTGACTTACATTTTTGGCAGTGCACTGTCCCACTTTCTTTCATGAAATCTTCATAAAAATCGATACGAACTGTTTTAATATAATTGGTTGATAATTCCTGACATGATTTACATGGCACAACTATTTTAACAGGTTCAGTACATAATTCATTGCATGAAAAATTAAATTGAGACATGACTAATCAAAAGTTCAGTCACCTAAAATGAGTCGTTTTCGTATTATATATAAATAAGCAAATCACAAGGAAATTACAGTAAAAGATAGTTTTGGCAAACGGAAAGTATTAAAATAAAGTTGAAAAATCATCATTCAAATATATCCATATTTGAAAAATCATAAATAATATTTTTAATGGTTACGTTATCTTCCCAATCGTAAAATGTTTTTTCTCTTAATTTTGTTTTACAAACTGCACAATCTATTTGTATTTTGGCAAATAAAATATTCCTCATATTTATTCCGACGTAGTTTAGTTTATATTTATATAATCTATGGACATTACAAATAAAACTATTGTTATTTTTACAAACGTTGCATAGTATATTTAAATGCATTGGAATACTTAGTATAACTCTTCCCAGGGCCGTACCGCCTATGGGCCTGGGTGGGCAGCCGCCCAGGCCGGACCGAAGGACCGGCCGGACTTTTTCGGTCAAGCACTAGATATTATTCGGTTTTATTGCATTGCCAAAAATTAGTTAAAAATTAGAGGAAAAAGAGGTATAATATTTAGAAAATATTACATTTTTTATGGTCTCATAACTTTGGTAATTTTCATAAAACTTTGTATGAAGCATAAAATATTTTGAAACCCAATAAGTTTCTTTAATTTATTATCCTCTTACATATTCAAACAATAGCCAAATTTCGTTTTTACCCCTAATAAAACAATTATATCGGAACAAAACAAATCGGAATAAAACATGATTTGGTATCATATATAAATATTTTTTTTAAATTTTCTGGGCATCCCTTGCATAATTTTTTTTACCGATATTCAATTATATATCAAGCTATTTATTAAATCCAGAGCTAATATTAAATGATTTTCAAGCAAATTTTTCTTTAATGGGGTTTTCTGGGTAACTAAGCGTTCATATTTGCCCAGACTCAAGACTTAAACCGATCTCTGAATTTCTGTTTTCTCAGGACAATAAGGTCCAAATGACATTGGAGATGCAGATCTCAACCAACATTTTCCGGCCTAAACGATGCCATTTGGCGTTCGTTTTCTGATGCCGTAAAGGCATCTTTTTGTCCCACCTGATTCTACCTTCCCGTAACGAGAATATGCCGTTATGCATCTTACAGGCATCTTTTGACATCCGTTTTGCAATGCTGTTTTAATGGCACCCGGAGAGCATCAGTATTAAAGTGTCTTTACGATGCTGTACTGCGGTAACCAAATGATGCTTGTAAGGGACACAAAGCATCTTTTCCTTGCGGGAATGTACCGTCAGGTGGGACAAAGCGATGCCTTTACGGCATCAGAAAAACAATGATTTGTGTTGGTTGGGATTGTTTCCTAATTCTGCACAGGAGTTTAATTATTCAATATTGAGTTTAAATTCGAATTGTTGAATTGTCAAAATCAGAAAATATTTGGAAAAGGTGCACACAATTTTTATATGGGGTGGAAACCTAAAAGACAAATTTGAATCAAAATGATTAAGGACAATGTTGACAAATACAAAAATTATTGAATAATATACAACTAGGTTTTTGAAAACAAAATTACTTCGAAAATGAAACAAAATATGCTTTTGGTCAATATTTTTATGGGCTTAAAACTTGTTTTAAGATGACTTATTGCTTCAGAACCTAATAAGGTCCAATGTAAGTACGTTGCGATTATAGCACTTTTGCGAAAAGTTTAAAATTAAGTCCGGCCGGACTTTGGAATCTTGCCCAGGCCGGACAAATCAGAGGTACGGCACTGACTCTTCCCATTAATTTACCTTTTTAATTAATAATGCATATGAAATAAATTAATAATAAATAATAAATTCAAACATCAGGAGAAATTTGTGCTCGAGTATTTTGCTTTTCAAGCTTTAAAAATACCATATAAAGTAAAATACAAATCTCCGCAATAGAAATTACAAGGTGCACAAAAAAGAATGCTTTATAGTTTGATATATATGCAAAAATCTTGGAATAAAAAAATTCTGCCCTGTCAAGTTGCAATTCATTTAAATGTGTGTTTATAATTGAATATTTAAGTTGGGAAATATAATTATTTGCATATTTAAATCCTAACCTGCGTACAAAGTATTCATCGCTTCCAAAAAACTTATTACTGTCATGCACAAAATTATCTAATTTTTCATGATCTTTAAAAATTGAAGAAGAGTAAACTAAATTTGATAATAAAATTATGCATAAAATAATTCTACATTGATACATTAAGAGGAGAGTAAATTTTCTCAAATATTCCAAACCTTTTTGCCTCTAACTGGCATTCATCATGCATTCTCATGAAAGATTTATCTGTGAATCTATTTATTGAGATATTATCATCCAACAAAACCAAATCTTGTAACCGTCTCACTCTTCCCAATAACATATAACTGCTATTAGGGAAAATCTCCCTGTTACCTAATTTTAACATCAATTTTTCAAACTGATGTCCTTGAGATTGGTAATAAGTCAAACCAAAACTTGATCTCAGATTGTATCCCGTTACTTTAACCCGTTTCCCTTTAAAATCAAAGCTCTCAGTGATTGGAAAGATTGGGATCAAATTTCCATTTATTTTCTTGCATTTTGCATCTTTAATCTCAACTAAAATACAACTAGGAGTATGAACATCTTCAGTTTCAGATGCATAAAATGGACAAAAAAATGTTGCTTCGACACCAGAAAATATATTGGCTTCTAAAGAAATGTTTTGTCTCAAAATAATTTTGCATCCGTGGCATACAAAAACAGATTCAAATTCCTTAAATACATTAAGCAAACCTTCTATTTTGGGAGTGAATTTAGGTCTTAACTCTAAAATTGGTAATCCCATTTTCTGCAATCTAAAGTTAGAAAAATCCCTAGCTTCTGAACGAAATGGAAAAACAGCTTTTGCATCATTAAAGAGATTTAATTCTAATTTATTTACGTTTTTGTATAAACGCGAATTTAAAGCTGCAATGTCTGCAGAATCAATTTTTTTGCGCCGAAGATTATGTATGATTTTTTGTAAATGTATATCACTAGATCTATAATTTGAGGAAATATAAAAAAAATTGAATTTTTCTTGGTATAATAATATCCCTTTTTTTGCAAAATTGTCATAAACACTATCTATATTGGATGTTAAAGAATAACCCCCCACACAGGGAAGTTGATTCAGCTCCCCAGAGATAATTATCGAAATACCCCCGAAATAAATATCTCTTGACTTTATTTTTCTTAATTGAATATCAAGCCAAGCTAGAATAGAGCCTGAGAGAAGTGAATATTCGTCAATTCCTAAGAACTCGATGAATTGAAATCTCTGTTTTACAGATTCTACAGGTTCAGTGTTTGCCAAATCTTTCCAATCTAATGAATATTTATTAAGAGAAAATAAACCGTGAAGGGTGCAACCACCTTTCAACAAAGAACTTGCGCTGCCTGAAATATTGCAAACCTATTTATGATAGTATGCAAAAAGAAAGATTTAACAAAAGAATTTTTTTCAAACCTGTAAGTGAGCAGAGATGTCCACAACGGCCAGTAATTTCTTTCACCCGATCGATTATATAGTTGAGAATTAGTGTTTTGCCTATTAAATACATATAAATTTGGAAATTTGGGGGCTCAATATATTTTTAGTACCTGTGCCCACTCCTCCACTCAAAATTAACAGGAATTGAGTATTAGTTTTCAATTGTTTTTCAACGTAATTTATAAAACTTAATTGGGATTTGTTAAATGTAATTTTATTTAAAGAGTGATTATTATTTGTTTCTGATTTATTATATTTTTGTATGGTTTTGTATGCTTTTTTTAGTTGAGGCAAGTTGAGATTTGTGGTATTACTCGAAAGAGATTTCCAATAACTATCAAACCCCAAAGACATTGAGCAGTTCAAAAATTCGAATGCAACCCTGACAAACTTCTGCTTTCCTTTTTATTGCTTTCTAGTTCGCGTTATATGATTTCTTCACATACATCAATGTCAAATCTGTGATTAAAATTTCGGTCTCACTTTCATTTTTTTTTCTACTTAAACAGTATCTTTTTATGCGTCATTACTTTTCAACAATCATGTTCAGTTTTCTTTTCTTAAGAGAAAGTAATGGCTTTTCTTGATACTTTGTTATTGCTTTCACCACCAAATTTTGAGGAAATTGTAAACAGATGTAACAACGAAACGGCCAATTTTGTATTTTGTAAAGCCAATGTGGTATTTAATTTAATTGGATTTATTATGTATAATTTAACCTATTTCAATTAATAGCCCATGCCAATGATTTTGCTATTTTATATAACATCATGGTCTGCAAAAAGATAAAATTTTCAAATAAGGACACAAGTTATGATTACACAAAATGTTTATAATTATTATGATTCAAATTATTTATGTATGTTGACTTGATAAAATGTATACAATAATTTATTGTATGTAGCTATAAATTATTAGATTTATATGATTTAATAATAAAAGCAAATATACAGATGGACAATGAATTATCATAATGCAAAGTTTCACCTAACCAATTATTACTTTCTCATGCAATGTTTTCAGAAAATTGCATCATTCTTGAATAGATAAAAGCTGTCAATTTTTTGACATTTTCAAAAAGAAAAGAGTGAATGATGAATAGCCATATTTTAAATCCCCTTTAAATAAGTGTCCCTTCATCCATAAAAGTTCAATTTAAAACATTATCAAGTTTAAGCTTCAATTCATATTTGAGTGACTTTTGCTTTTACATAATAAATTTGAAATAACCTGAAAATGTTGCATCATTTTCTTTGCAACAAATGATTATATATATTGAAATAATCTCAAGATATTGCATCATTATTTTTAGACATTTAAATTTGTTAATATATTGAAATTTCATGAAAATATTGCATCATTATTTTTGGACTAAAATGTATATATTTCACCAAGATCTTCCACATCGTATCAGTTTTCTCTGGTGTGGAGAAAGTATTTCCAACTCTGCTTTACTTCAAGTTACTGCATAACTTTATAAACTTTACAAATTAAACAGAATATAAATTGTTGAAACTTTAAAAACTTTAAAATGTCTAAACACTCTCAAACTGAAGACGTAAAATTTATTTACGATGAGTATATAAATAAAAATATCGCTAAACTCAGTGAGGAAAGTGGTTATTTAGAGAGTGGGGATGAGATGGACGCTACAAGAAAAGATGGATTTTATGATGGTAAGTTTTTATATTGGATTCATTCATATTTGATGAAATTTTATGTAATAATAATGTAATAATAAATTTTAATAGGGCCCGAAACAACACGGCTTGGGGCACTTCGATTAAGACTTTATTTCCATCCTGTCAAAAGAGTCTTTATTGTTTGCTGGAAGAAAATTAACAATTTGATTGTTGATACGGGCATTGAAGATTCTCATATGCAAATGTCAGCCCAAGATATTCCTAAATTCCGGGATACTATGATTGAAATTTTAGGTATTTTCTTTATAAAGTACAAATCTTTGCACAAAATTAATTTATAATATTTTTTCAGATGAAATTGAGTCTTGCGGGTTATCTGAGACACCAACTCGTTTGCTAAATGAAAATACAGCATGCAAAGATATTAATTCTTTGGAGTATTGGGATGCCCCGTGCGGAACAAATGCGACCCCAAAATTGACATTGAGACCGTATTTTGATGAACAAGGCATTTATTATGTCCGCATTTTATACCGCCGAAAGAGTGTCAAATTTCCAAAATCATTAGGGCGTTCAATGTCAATCCCATTGGGGACATGTTGGTCAATGGTTGATCTTTTGCAAAAAATGCAGAAAAGTGTAGAACAAGCCGATGAGATGCGTCTCGGTTTGTTTAAGGGTTTAAAAAAGATTAAATCTGAAGAGGAATTAAAAACCCCTAAAAAGGAAATTGAAGAGATTGATGTAATTGAGTAATGTAATTCAAACATGTAAATAGTAGTCGGGCTGTATAATAGTAATAATGTAAGTATATTTTCATTTTCAAGCAAAGTAGTAATTAGTATGTAATTAGACTTAAATTAAAATATGTTTAACTGAAAGAAATGAATTATGTTAAATAATGCTTGCTTAAATCTAAATAGCAATTGTAATTATTATTTACAATATTTACGCTGCCAATTTAATATTAAACAATGTAATGTATCTTTAAGTATGGGATTATGGAACATCCAATCTGCAAATTCCTGTTCTTCAACATCTTTAACAAGGGATAATTGGGCCACCCTGCATGCAGCGAGTTTAATTTTAATTGTTGTAGTTACTTTCCAGCCCTAGAAATTGTAAAATATATGAATAATCGTTTGTGCAAATAATAAAAACAAATAATAAAACACTTGCCTTGCATGATAAATTTTTAAATCCATCTAATTCATTTGGAAATGGTAGTTTAACGCCTTCATGATCCGGAATCCAGATTTTCTCTCCCTCATATTTAATGGGGAAAGTGGTTCCGTTTATAACCTCTTCAGTTTTAGGGGAAAGTTTTGTGACTAATGCGCTTGCTGTATTATTCACTGGTGAAATTAGGGTTGGAAAAACCTTTGTAGTGGCCTCCGTAGTTGGTGCAAAAATTGGGGGAATGTTTTGGGGTGCGAGTGTAGTAGCCAATGATATGTTGTGGATCAATAATTCATTTATTTCGTATGTCTGGTTCATGGGAGAAGGGGCAGAAATCTCAGAATTTGTCTCATTTTTCATTGGGGAGATTGTTGTTGTTGATGTTATTGGCTCAATGGTGATCAATGTATCGATAGTAGTGCTCTCAGTTTGGGTAATTTCTGTTTGGTTTGACTCAACATTAGTTATATTTTCCGCAATTAAGATATTTGTGGGTGTGGTGGATGGAGGCAGATATTGTGTTGTTTTAAAGGGAGATTGTGATTTGACAAAAGACATTGTAGTTGTAATTTTCTCGGTGGTTGTAGGAATGGGGGTGGTGACTTCAATTAATATAATTGGGGAGTCCATTTGAGCTATATTTTTATTAGAATTACAATTCTACACATCAACAATCATATTAAAAATATTACCTCTGTAAACTCGTTTGCACATGTTGTGATCTCTAAAAGTTGCACGGTAAAGTTGTGGATTGAATCCCGATTTTGTCACACAGCCAAATGCTCCATTTTTCCACTTTACAAATGTACAACGAGGCAAATTGAGACACTGCTCGCATCTTTTTATTTGTTCACAGCCATGAGCTATATATATCAATTTGCAGACGATGAACAAAATCAAGAATTTTCTCTGATCCATTATGTATTCTTAATATCAAACGAATTAACTTTTTTAAAATCTCCACCCAAGGTTTATTTAATTAATTTTATTAATTATATGTATAAGTAATTTGTATTCCACTTTCAGAGTTCAATTTGCTCTTAATAAATCCCAATAAAATGTAACAGCATATGAAAACAAGCTAAATTTGCTATTTGTATTTATATCATCACAAAGTGAAAGATGAGACTTGAAGTGTGAAATTATTTGTGTTGGCTCGATCCTTTCTTTCACTCTGTCACTCAAACACTGCCAACTTCTCTCTCTCTCTCAAAATCTCTAAAATTCACACATACAGTGCAAAATGAATTGTTCCAAATTCATTGGTGATTGTGGTAGCTGTATTGCTAATTACTGCTACCATTATGTAATGTTTAATGGTTCAGTTTTCTGTGTGGATAACCCTAAAAAGGTTATTGGACTCGTGGATTTGAAAGTTGATCCCACGGTCCCATGTCCCACTACGACCACACAGCCACCTCCTCTAATTATATATAAAGAGAGCACATTAAGTTTAGGTAAGCCGTATTTTTATTAGCATGCAAATTCTTTTGTTTTTCTTCATACTAAGCATATTTATATATAGTATGGCTCACTCTGCTCACTATAATCATCATAGCCATTTGTGTGTACTTGTTTGGGCCAAAAGTCATCAAAGTGATGAGAAGGAAGGAGGCAGTTGGACGGAAATCGGTGCAGCCAGAACACACGTCTGTTGTTTTCAAAGCTAGGCAACAAGAGGCTGTGAAAGAGATTTTGGAATTGCAGCAGCTTCACTACAAAGCATCTGGACGGCCACTTCCCTCAATCCCATCTTCTCCATCTTTAAACCATGGTCCATCTATTCACTCAAATGAATCTTCTTTGTACCACTCAATCTATGAGAATCAAGTTGTGTAAAATGCATGCAAAATATAAAACTACTTTTCCATTCATTATAAATTATTTTTTTGGTAAATTTAGTGATATTTACATTATATACAAATTATATTTGTTATTTATATGTTAAGTTGATTCCAATAGTAAATTTATTAATGAATTAAATATAAAATTAAAAACTTACAGTATGATGTCATGCAAAATAAAATATAATAAAATGCATTCTCCAGTTTATATATGAAACTAAATACCATAAAATAAAATGATGCAAGTTAATGATAATATGATACCATCTAAAATATGAAATGATCAAAATATCTACTATTAAGCTGATGTAATTGAAATTCAGTTTAATTGGCATGAATTTAATTAAATTCACACGTTATAATTCATTTAATTCATCAAAAAAATGCATGTACTATTGGTAATTGGGGGCTGGTGAGTGGGGGCTGGTGGCTTTCACTTGTGATTGATTGGTTGGTTTGCGATTGCGCTTTTAATTACCGCATGAATATTGATTATTTGGGGTTTTTTCATTACTGATTAGTTTGGGGGAGTGGTTGGTAATTAATTGGAGGGTTATCCATCTTTGTATAGGGGGTAATTACCGGTGATTACGTATAAGTTTGCATTTGCATATTAATTCTTTGTATTGCTTACTCTTTGGGGTGGTGGGGAATTTTTCCGGGTGGGTGGTTGGGGTGCGGAGAAAGTGATTGACAAATGATGATGGGTTTTTTTTTGTTTCGTGCATGCATGCATTTCAGGCTTGCATTTCATGCGTTTCATGCTTCTTATGCTTTCTCGTTTGTTGCTTATGGCTAGCGGGTGGCTGGGGATGGTGAAAGGTGAAAGGTGGGTGGGGAAAGTTACCCGGAGAAAGTA
>JAQIXN010001005.1:0-24400 GCA_034698145.1 Proisotoma minuta | reverse complement strand
AAAAGCGGCTGGTTTCGTGCGGCAGTTCAGCATAGATATGTATTGCCGCACGAAACCAGCAAAGCTCACCAACTAATTGCCTCCGTCTTCTTCTGCTTTTCCTAGCTTTGTGTGCATTTCCCTTCCCAATGGACATAATTGTAGATTATCTGTGGAAGGGAGGCAACTTATCAATGAACAGACAACACTCAGGTTGGCTTGTTGGCTGTTGGGAAACATGAAGCTTAGTTGAATTGGGACTTATCTTTATAATCCTTCTCTTCTGCATACACTCCCACACTTAATTGTGCTTTGGTGTTATTATTAAAACATTTAATTTGTCATCCTCATCAGTTGTTGTTGTGAACTTGGACTAGTAATACAGAGGAATTCCAAGAACAGTTAAAGTCAGCAACTAATGCATCGATTTAATATTTTCTTCAACTTGAAGACTTCAAGGTAAATTTACAAAGTATTATTGTGGCTTAATTTTTACTGACCAACTAGTGTACGGCTCATAATAATAATTGCTTCGAATTTAAGAGTTGGATGTGCTTTCATACTTATTATCTGCTTGGTTATGTTATAATACTTCTTAATATCGGAAGCTGTACAAAAAATTACATAATATAGAGTAGAACATTATATTCCTTGAGAATACAATGTACATTTGTAAATTGGTAGTGGTTTAGTTGAAATTAACAAAATTTAAGATTTTTTGCACAATTGTCTACTTGATTCTTAGTACTTGATTGCTCTTGCAAATCCCAAGCCCCCGATCTTCCCAAACTTGGTGCCCCTCATTATTACACAGGTAGGAATGTGGCCAATTACTAAATGGGCAGGTAGTATATATTAGTATCGACCAAACATCAAAACCGGAGTCAACAGTAAAGTGTGAAGTCGTAAGCGGAAGTGTATGTATATATACTTATATATCGACCAGAGCTAGCCAAGTAATCAAAACCAGGCTTTGCTTTGCATTTGTTGGGGTCAGTTACTTGCCTCGGAGCCTAAGGCCATTAAAGAAGCTTTGCAAATATCATATAGCCACATGCACAACCGAAGAAAGGTAGGGAACCGTATTTTGAATGGTTTGACGTACATGGCACAATGTTGACATTTTTTTTACCTTTCTTCACTTATTTGAACGGATGGTTGGTTATATAGCTTTTTAAAAATTAAAGGTATTTCTTCCATCCGCCTACAATAGTATTGCAAAATGATGTTAGCCAACAACGGCCCTCCTTCCTCTATCCTACCTTCAGTCTGTGCTAATTGCAACTGCAGTTATATTCTAGCGTTTGAATTCTAATCTCCAATCTGTTTTGCATTACAGGTAGGTGAGTGGAGCTATTTTGTGAGGAGGTGAATCAACTATCAAATTCAACTCGGCTATAATAATAATGCAATACATATCTTAGCATAATATTTACCAGTGCATCGGCTAACTGTACGACTAACTTAAGATGAAGATAATCAGCAAGAATATTTCAGAGTCGTGAGTGAGTGAGACATTGCAACAATTACAAGTAGATGCTTTATTTGGAATTGGAGCAGATTGAAGATTGAAATGCATCAAAAATGTTCAGGAAAAGGAAAGCTCAACTGTTTGTTGTTTCTCCGAATCTAGAAATTTAAAGCCAAAGTTGTGGAGGTCATGCAGCAATTTACGACATTGTCTCCATTGTTCAAGTTTGTTATTGTGCAACGCCAATAAGTAATTGAAAAAGGCAGGTACCCTCCCAGTCAAAGCCAACACAGGACAACACAAGAGTTGCAATTAAGTATTCTTTCTAGCCCTTGAATTGACAATTGATCCAAGTGATCCAACTCTTTTTTTTGCGGAGTGTGTGGACGTTGAAAGTGTGGGTGCAAGAAGTGACAACTTTTTTGTACTCTTGTGAGGAAAAGGAAGTGCAATCTATTATAAGAAAAAGATGGTGTCAAAAAATGAACCAAGAACCAATTGATTAGATATCCTTGGATGGATTAATCGTAGAAAATATCACCTTCAATCAGTCACGTTTGAACAGCATTTGAAATGATTGTTTCAGAGTCGCGAATTCGTGAGAAAGTGAGTATTCTTAAATATACAAATTCTTGACATTTTAACAAACAATTATTACCAACAAAATATTTTGTGTGATTATTGCATTCTGTGGTTTTCTCCAAGGGCGTACACGTTTGTCTTTTATAACTCATCATCAACTTGACTAATTTTTGTGGGTGGATTTCGTGCTTCATCTTATTTGTGACTTTATGAACTTCCATATTAAGAGAAAAGGTTGGACTTTTAATAATCTTTTTAACCTGCTTAATTAATGTTTTGCAACGCTTTAAGTTCCCTTTATTGGTTTATGGACGCTTACTTAAGCTGTCTCTTTCCATTCTCATACATTTACTAGTGATGATAATTTCATTTACGCTGTTCTCATTTGTGGCTTGTTTTTGGCACTGTTCTGGAGTGCAATAGTAAAACTGTAGTATACATAGAAAATACAATCACATTGTAATATCAGAACCAGTTCGTTGGCCTGTTAATTACATTTTATTTAATGTCTCATAAATACTATTAGCAGAGTAAACCTACATTTAGAAATTTTATTAGAAACAAAAAAAACATAATGGAGTTTTACTTTCATTTACTATGAATTTGATTTCTTTTATTATTATGTTCCAGTGTATGCAAACTTTTTATCTAACTTGTGCTATATGCGAACGAATGAAGTGAGTCTGCAAATTATGAAATTGCATGCATTTTACAGGTTGCGAATTTCCGCTTTCAATTTTTAGCTTTTATTGTTGAAACGATTTTGGCTTCCGGTATCAAAGAGCGAGTGTGCGGTATATTTTGCATGTAAATATATATATATAAAGTCAGTGTCCTCATGTTCTGATGATGATAGTGAATCTTATTTTATTGCCTTGGGCTCCTTTCAAAATTTACTTTGTTATCCCCAGCAATCACTAAATAATGATTTGTGGGTTGGCGAATTTGGATTAACCTCAAATTGTGACACTGCATCATCATACTACAACCAAGAAAAGCGGAACATCCCATGGATAAAACCATTAGCTAGATAAAACTAGATATTTATCATCAACGCATATAATAATTTTTCAAAAATTCCAACTTTTCCATTACTATTTCTATTTTAGGTTAAATGAACCGTAAAAAGTGTTTCAAATTTAGTTCAACTAAATACAGATGAGCCAGAAAAACATGCAATTGTCATTTTATGAGCGCTGTGTGGTTTGAAGTACTTTGAAGAGTAGATACTAAGTATATACGGTTTTGCGTAATTTAGCCTTAAAACTTTACAAGTTTATGACACTTTTATTTTAATACTTTTGTCTTCTACACGTTACACTACTTTCTGTAACTTTGCTCAATTTAGATGGTTAACTAGATGCAGTACTCGCAAATTCTTGAAATGTTTAAAATCTGTGTCATTAAATTTAAACAATGAAATGAGATTCATGAATGAGAGCATAAGAAAATGAGATTTGGATTTGAGAGTCGCAACTTTTTAGACGAACAAATGGTCCACTTTTCATTTTATAATTTTTGGTAGTTCTTTCTTCCATTCTATTTTTGATGGACTATTGCGCAATTTAATTGACAAAAAGAGACAGACTGCTGCCATCATGCCCAAACTAATCTAAGAAACCTTATTAAACCTGGTCATAAATTGTTGGATATATAAGAAGTTATAAAACAAAATATGAAAGTTATTTACATTGAAAAGTTAACAACATGAAATGACACTTTCAATCTTTTAACGAAATGTAGAAATTGCATTAGTTGGTTTAAGAATAATTCATGAATGAAAACGAAGCAAAAACATGGCTCACAAGTCTCACAACTCTGAGATACGGAAGGATGACTCTTCGTCTTGAAAAGTTGAAGTTTGGGATTATGAGATAACTTTGTTATATGTTTCCACTTTATTTCGTCTCGCATTATGTCATCCGCTGTTCAGTCCGTCAGTTTTGGAATAATAATGTTTCCAGTTTGTGGAGATGGATTAATCATACAAATGCACATAACTACTAAACCAAATTAAATATTCTTAGAAGTATGAGCTAATAATGCCAAGCACAAGCGAGTATATCGTTTATATAGGGTATGAATCTTAAGACTCAATTGCATGGCTTGTGTTGTAAATCATGTTGTAAGTAATGGTATTGAAGGATGGACAAAAAATGAAAATATGCGGATGCAAATCAAGTTTATGATGTGAACGGATGCATCATTGCTTCTTTTTTTACTGTTTTTGCTTCTTTTATGGTGGTGCTGGAAAAGTTTGCATTGTTGAAGTAGAGTTTTGTTAGTTTGCCATGAGTTGACTCAGTTTTTACTTTGTGTGTGTAGAAAGTGGGAGCGGTGGATCTGGAAAACGGGAAGTTGGAAGGAGGCTGGTGGAAGAGGATGGTGCTAGGTGAGTCGGGGGAAAATTCCGCACCATGCATCCCCCTCCACAACAACAACAACAACAACAACAACAACAACATTATCCTGGGAATGGATAAGAAACCATTGTCAAAGGAAGAAATGGCAATGCTTCAGAAAATTGAGGAGGCTAATAGGTAAGGCATTATATATTTCTAAAATTACATCAAGGGTGGAGTGTGCTCTAGGTCACGCATTCAGTTGTCTCCTGTGTTGAGGCGTCTCTTAAATTATTATTAACTAGAGGAGTAATATGAGGAAGGTCGTAAAATATGTGTAATTGTCGTCAATTAGAATGAACTAGGCAGTTTTTCAAATGGTACATATATGAAATTGCATGGCGAGTTTGCATGAATATTCTCCAACAGCTATTTCAAGAATTTAACCGTCTTTAATAGACAGTTTAAGAAGACAATGTGAGACGTGGTATGCAATTCAAATTCATCAAATGTAATGGAAGTATCTTTACAGTTTGGGCGTGGTACATTACATGCGCGTATCAAAAGAATGAAAGGGTTATTTATCAGATTCAGATGTATGTAATAATGAGTTAATGAATAATTAATTTAAAAGGCATTATGCGAATGAAATTTTGAACAGCAAGTAATTGTTGAACTCTGATTTAGATATTACCAACAGTTTGTTTGCAATAATTCATCAATTAATTTCTTTTATAAAAGTACACGTGTAAAATGTGTTTGCTTGTAATAAACCATCTCAAGGTAGAAACGAACATAATCCAATTTTTGGGACTTTTCACACAATAAAATTAAATATGGAATTGCGAATCAAAAATTTAGCATTGATCTCGCAGATATTATTATTTTGCATTACGTTTTTTATACATCCAGTTAAATCTAGTCAATGATGATGTCAATGCTTTTCAAATTGTCCAATTCCTACTGTTGCGCAATAATTGAGAAATTGGTGGTAATTATTTTCCATCCTACCTTTTGACCCCCAATAACAATTATTATAAAAGGTTTCTCCTAGGTCGGTTTATATACAATTTTGCTTCTTGCTAGTAACTTCTATTATTGTCCCGTTTAAACAATTAGTAAATTTAATGGCCTTTAATAAATAGCCAATAAGTGAAATTACTGGAAAGTATGTATCGGTGGTTAGTTAAGTAGTTAAACTTTATTTTGCAACAGGGTTTGACAACTTAATTGTAATTTTACGAGCTTACATTTACCTTAATTTAATTACATTTAAATGCTACCAATTACATTTGTCCGTCTCAAATGTAAAAGCTGTTAGATTTATGCTGATGCTGTATTTTGGAAAATTTCTAACCTCATAATTTTTCTATATGCGTTTGTTTAGACACAATTTTAATAAAAACCTTCTACTACGCTGCATCCAACAATTTGCAGATAAATATTTTCTTGGTAAATATAATAAAAACAACACAGGTGCAATCAAGAGCAATTATTATAGTACGTGCTCATTCCAGGATGTAAATTGGATTAAGGACATTAATTTTGATTTCATAGACAAAAATTTAAGTTTAATTCGCCATAAATTTTTACCTTGTGACTGAGTCTGAAAACAGTGTTTAGTAAGTCAACAAGTTATACAAAAGCTAGCAAACTCCTCCATAATGTCATTGAATTTCTCCGTTTGATGATCAAACTTTGATCCAATTCTATTAAACTATTGACTTGTCAAAACTTATTATTATTATTATTATTGAGGACGTGTCTGTATGCTTACGTTTACATTTTTTGTTTAAATTCACTCCACATATTCGATAATTTTAATAGCCATATATAATATCTGCATGCAAATCTGTGTCTCATAATTTTTTTGGGTAATTGTGTGTAATCATAATAATAGTTTGCCTGCTCTATCTGCGTTTTATGTATTGCCAATAATAGTTATAATAGATCGCAGAGTTGCAATGGTCCAAACCTTAGTTTGAATTCAGAATCCATCCATTGCAGGAGTGAGATATATTTTGGGTCATTATATATATTCTAGTCCAAATAAACTCAGACCTCGAAAGCTTAATGGAGGGTCTAGGAAGTTCTGCGGTTTTCTCGTAAAGTAACTCTACCGAGATCTAAATTGTGGCTTTATTAAATCACGATTATCACTCTCCTGGCCTTCCTTCTTGGAGTGGAGTGAAAACTATTTTGTTCTACCTCTAGTTTGATATAGCAGATAAATCTCTTGTGGACTGAATTATTAGGAAGGTGTCATTCTCCATTCTTTTCCTTGTAATAAAAAGTGGCTTCTGCATTAGTTAGAGCCAACTCGTTAGCTATGAAATATGGTTATGTCTTCGTCTTGAGACTCTTTTCCAATCCAAGTCAATCTAACTAACTCGTTTTTATGAGAATATATATTATTCAGAGATTGGATTGATGTCATGCTACTTATATAGGAAAAACAAAGTTTACCTTTACCTATATATCCAAAGTGGACTTTAGTGAGGAGAAAATTGGGTTAGGTCTAAAGTAAAAGGAGAAAGTGGAGCTGAGTGAACTAGATTCCACTTCACTTACTTTAGCTACAGTTGAAGTGAAAGTGGGAAAGTGTGTTATCACCATCAACAAAATTGTCACAAAACTTTCCTTTAGCCAAGTAGACTCTACCTTATGCAATGTATGGGAGTGAAAGTGAATAAACTAAACACTTATTATATTGCGACATCACAATAAATGCTGATAGCAGACGTTTGAGGAAAAAATATGATTGGAAATAAAAATTGATGCTCTCATCCGGTCAGAGAGGAAAATGGTCATTTCCATATTTTTCAATTTTATGTAAGAAAACTTGTCCGCTTTGTCTCTAGAAAAAGCCTACAACAATACATATCTACCTACATAAATTCCTGCTTGCTATAAAACATGGAGGGCTTAATTGATACAGTTTTTAGAAGACCAAGCATATCTGATTCTGGGATTTCGGGTTCAAGTCCATTATCTAGTTCACCTGGTGCTAGTGAAGAGTGTGGGGAAAGTGGATCTGGGTCATTTCCCCCCGTAATAACTAATAAAAATCTTCACTCAAATATTCGGGGTAAGGACAGTCCACTACCCACTCGGATGACCTCAATAGCTGGAGACAAGCTAAATGAAAATGACAGCACAATAAAACAAAAGCGGAGACAATTTGCACATCCACTTATACGCATTACAGTGGAACCCGTTTCGTCAGACGACGGCTGCTCAGAGGGAGAAGAAGATCAGGACTCTTCAATATTTGTAGAAGTTAGTGAATCTGGAACGGGGGCTTCGGATAAAACTTTGATAGAAATTGACGGACTTGGAGACGATTGTGGTGGAATCATGGTTTCCTGCGATGAACTGGAAAGCTCAAACGGAGATCATGAAAATGATTCGGATCGAGGCATTGAATTTGATATTGTCGGAGATTTGAGCAATGGATCATACCTGGAAAGTCGTAGTTTTACCCCAATAAGCAATAACAAAAGCAGGCATTATCAATTGACTCGCGTCCTATCAACTCCTGTCCACGGAGATATAGCTGAATCAAATGACGAAAATCAAAAAGAGCAAGATTGTGATGAAAATGGGAATGGAAATAATAATAATAATATTAATAATGCCGAGGGGTTGAAGGTGGAGGAAATTAGACCAAAAAGGAGGAATACTATCGCAGATATTTTCAGATGGTAATGTAAAATTCATAGTCCCTGACAATTGGGACCTATAAGCTAAAAATTATGTGACAGAATAAGTGTCAGGCGTTTCCATTAGGAGACTGATTTATTATAATTATATTACCCGATGGTCATCATATTGGTCCATTTTGTTTTCACTCGCCTAATGATATTGGCTGAATAATGCCTGTTTCGTAGAATCGTTAATGCAATGTCCCATCCTAATTGCCACTTTGTTTTTCCAGTAGGGTCTGGTAATGTTTATTATCATATCATATCATTGTACTACACAGGTAGAAGAAATAAGGTGAATGCAATTTGTATCGTCATTTGCGGAATTTTATGTGAATCGATTGCCAAAATATTATTTCTTTTACCATCTTTCCCAAACAGACTTTTTTCATTGTTAATGCAAGTCTCGAGCTAAACACTATATAGTAAGAAAAATAAATAAAATGGCCAACTCCACCCTTTCAGTGTATTCTCAACTTAAATACTATTATTATTATTTTATTATTATTATTATTATTATTATTATTTTTCCCCTTTTCTTTTCTAGGTTAATAGAATCGGATTCCAAATCCTTCAACTCTCTCCAGGGTACAAACAATAGCAACCACTCTCGAAAAAGTTCGGATACTTCTGAATTGTCTTTGGAACAAGGATCAGATAAAGGCTCCGCTGAGGATCCAGAAGAAGACTTGTGGATCACTTGGGGACGCATTGTAAACGAATGGGAAAGTTATTGGAAAAAGAAGAATCAGTTTGTTAGGGTATGTAAACGTGGTTCGTGTTAGAATGCATATAATAATAAAGACATTTCCGATTGTTTACAGGATCTTGTTAAACGTGGAATTCCGCATCATTTCCGCGGAATTGTGTGGCAGCTACTTTGTGGAGCCAACGAGTCTCCAGACAAGGCCAAATATGCCGACTACATCAAAGCTACCTCGGCTTGTGAAAAGGTATCAAAACTACTAATTTGATACCTATTGGATAACAATTTTTTTAGCAATCTATTTTTAATATAATTTGTAGATAATTCGGCGTGACATTGCACGAACATATCCTGAGCATGAGTTTTTCAAAGAGAAAGATGGACTAGGCCAGGAGTCTTTGTTCAACGTGATGAAAGCTTATTCTCTGCACGATCGTGAAGTTGGTTATTGTCAAGGATCAGCATTTATCGTGGGTCTCCTTCTCATGCAAATGCCAGAAGAGGAGGCGTTTGCCGTTGTTGTGAAACTTATGCAGGTACAAATTGAGTTACAAAATTGAATTTTTATGGCGTGACAAAAATGCTAAATATACATACATTTATATGATATATATATTTAAATGTTTCATGATTTTGTTACAGGACTACAGACTTCGTGAAATGTTCAAGCCATCAATGGCAGAGTTGGGGTTGTGCATGTATCAATTAGAAATGTGTGTACAGGTTCGTGTCTCAAATGAAATATGAAATGTTATTGAAATAGTCCAATACAAATACATACAAAAATTTATGTTTAGGAACAATTGCCGGATCTTCATGTTCACTTCCAGTCTCAAGGGGTTCATACTTCAATGTACGCATCTTCCTGGTTTCTTACCATTTTCACAACCAGTCTTCCACTCGCAATAGCTTCAAGAATAATGGACATGTTTTTGATGGATGGAATTGAAGTGGTTTTCCGCGTGGCTCTCGCCATTTTAACCATTGCGAAGAATGAACTCCTCTTTTTAGACATGGAAGGAGTGCTGAAAGTACTTGAGATACATATGTGCAAAAAAATGATAAAATTCTTCTTTTCTGACAGATTTATATTTATTTTTAGAATTTGCAAAGAGAGCTACCTCCACGAATAGAAGCTGATCCAGAACTTCTTTTTAATGCTGTCAGTCAGACCAAATATAATGCGAAAAGGATGAAAAAACTTGAGAAGGATTATGCAGCAATGAAAACTAAGGAACAAGAAGAAATGGTTGAGCTAAGGGTATGCTTACATATTTACATATTATTATTTGTATATTAGTTAATAATATGTTAATCAATTTTGATAATGTATTACAGCGGCTTCGGACTGAAAACAAATTACTGAAACAACGAATCGAAATATTAGAAACTGAATCCTCAGAATTAGCCAACAAACTTATCCAAGGGCAAGTTGGTCGGGCTGAAGAAGTCGAGACAACATTCGCCTTAAAACGAGAATTGGCAGCTGTGAGACAACAATATATGGAGACAATGAAACAGCTTGAAAATGTTGCCCAACAGTATCAAAAACTTTTATTGGTTTTGGATGAAACAAATAATACCAAACAAACCTCAATGGATGAAATATCCCTAAAATCAGAAATAATTAAGCAAAAAGAAGAGTTGATTCAATGTTTGCAGAATGAAATGGTGGAAGTGAGACTTCAAGAAGCAGAAAATGCCGTGATCATGTCTGACCTTCGCTCACGTATTCAAGAACAGGAAGAAGAAAAGAAAAAGTTGAGGGAATCCAATGTGGACAATTCGGTGGCTCATTTACAAGAGGAGTTGATAGCTGTTAAATTACGGGAAGCTGAAGCTTCATTGTCTCTGAAGGATTTGAGGGGAAAAGTTGCTGAACTTACCAGTCAATGGCAGAGACATTTAAATGTATGCATTTATTTGATTTTTTTTTGTGGTGGTTAAACTTATAAATACTTGTTGCTTTTTAGGAGCACGATGAAAGTTCGTTGGATAAAAAAGGAACAGCCACTCCCCTCGGCAGCTTATTCACATCCAGCAAAGTTGAAGTGCAAAGACTTGAGGAAGAAGTTATGACTTTTAAACTGAGGGAAATGCAATCCGTCATTGAACTTAAGGAACAGAGACTGAAAATTATGGAGCTAGAAACTCAGGTACATATTATTTACTTATATTGAAAGTTAATTTGTCCAATGCATTGAGTTATTTAATCACTATACAGGTGCAAGTGACAGCAAATCAACTTAAGCGTCAGGAGGATGAGACCAAACGACTTAGAGAAGATTTGGACTCTTCGTGGAAACAGAACAAAGATGCTCAAGCCAAGCTCAAAGATGAACGGCGTAGATATTCCGATCTAGAGTCAAAACTGAAAGAAGATTCTGTGCATGCCAGAATTAAAGATGCGGAAAAAAGTCAGGTAAATAATTTGTGGCAATTGGTTTTAAAGAACAAATTAATATTTTTTTAAAAAAATCTTTGCAGAGAATGTTTGATCTGTCCCAAGTTATCTCTTCCCTGAAACTTAAAAACCAAGAGTTGCTTGCGGAAAAAGAGTTGATGAGGGACAGAACGGGAGGAATTTCTTCACGTACCAGTGAAAGCAAATCGGACGGAGACAAATCCGACTCAGAATCAGATACTCAAGAAAAAGATCGGAGTGAAAGATTTAAAGAGCTCCAAGATTCTATTAGCACATTAAATACACATTTAACTAATTTTAAAGAGCCCTCGACTCCTTTAGAAGAACTGACTTTTAAACCACCAGCAATAAATAGTAATGGATCTGACTCCAAGTTAACTAATGGTCACGGTATTGAATAGTAATTTTAAGAGCTCTATATATTAACGTTAATTTGGACTGTTTATTATAGTTTATTTATTATACTATGTAATTATTACTAAGAAAAAACAAGCCGCAGTGTGCAATTTTTCCCATTCCAAAAAAAGCAAAACGAAAGCGTCAGTTTATGTAATCATGATCATGAACATTTGCTATGAAAGAGGTTTGGCAAAAATAAGTCAAAAAATTCATGAACGGTGAAATTTATTTTACAAAAACTGTGATCTGAATGCGTGCTGTGTAAGACTACCAAGGTATATGAATAAGTTAAGCGATAATTAAGATTTTTTTGTATAAGAATTAGGCATAATTTAAAAGTTTTTCGTATAGTATTTAGTAGAAACGTAAAAAACGAATTTACCAGCTCAAGCACAACTTATTAAAATATTTTAACAAACAAAAAGTCAAGTTTTACTGATAATGCTGAGAAAAGTGTCATTTACCCAAAGAAAATAATCCATACGTACCATTGTTGACTAATTTTATATTCCAGCTTTAAATTATTATATTATAATATGCTAAATAATCTCACTATTAACATTTGCAAATATTTTGCACTGCTCATCAAATTATTTGATATTCCGTGTTGTGCTTTACAAAACTGCTCTAAAACGATAATAATTTATTGGCTAATATTTTAGAGACCAAATTTCAGGGAGTTTATGGGTGCTTTACAATATCTTTTTATTAGGATATTCACTTGTTTTAATGTGTCTGGTGTCTAATATCTATACTATACCTGTTAATTTGTGTAAGCATCGTTAGATTTAAGGACATTTTTAAATGACTGAATGGTTGCTAAATGCTCTAGTTATAGTTTATCAGTACTTACTTTTATCATTTTTCAAAGTGACTGCTGAAGTTAGTATTTCAGATTAAATATCAAAATTATGGCAGTCGTTCGAGTCAAAATGTATGCAATTTATGTTCCAATCAATCGTTTTGCGTTATTCGAAAACTTTCTCGTCATTAATTTTTGTACTCATTTCGTTCATTCACAAGTTGAACTAAATAAATGTGTTAATTTGTATATGAATGAAACAAAAAAAAATATTATTTCATGTTCAAAAGTTTCAAAAAAATAATTATAAAACCAAAAATCATAAAAATGTAACGAACAAAAGAAAACTGGAATAAAATGTTGATTGACATGAAATCGTTAATTTCATTTGTTATCATTATCACAGCAAGAGAATATTTTTTTTTATAAAAATTACGGATTTCCGTCTTTTCTGGAATAATCGATTTTCATATACATGTATATGTTAGGCAGATCAATTTTAACAGTTATTCTCTGTGATGCTTTTAAGGATGATAATAAGCATTTGGTATACGTTTTGTAAGTGGTCTTGGATCGAGTTCTTTGTATAATGAGACGTGGTGTTGTTATTGTAGAAAGGAGCTCACTTTTACTCACGTAGAAAGGATGTTGGTGGATGGACTTGGGCTGAGGTGAAAGCATTTTCTCCTAATGGTCGGAGAATGAAATCATGCATAATACTTCTCAATGAATTATGCGATATTGATATCTGATACTGAATACTAAATCTCTGCAGAATTTTAGCACAGGAAACCTCATCATTTCTTCCTCTGCTCCCAACCCCAAACTATGTATTATAATAATTTCCTCTTCACAATTTTTGGAACCACGAACCACAATTATGAAGGATCGTTTTGAGTTTGATTTCCCATAATTTTCTTAATTTCATTGTTATAATGTGAGTGTTTTCAAAATGGCAAAAGGAATCGCACAATTCATTGTGGTAATTAAAGCGATTTTAACCCGAGTGATTTTTGCTACTCATGGTTTTGTTGCAATTTGGAGGGTCACTTCCATCAAAAATGACCCTTACTACTGGTACCTTTGTGCGTCCATACTGGCTCTGGCATTTGAGGGCGTTTTTACCCTAACCATCAAGAAAAATCAGGAATGGAAATGGTAACATTTAAGTTTATATTTATGGAATAAAAAAATTGCATGATTTTTCTGATCACTTTAAATAGGTTTTGTCCCAGCGTATTTTTCTACCTATGCAGTGTTGTCCCTGCAATTTGGTTGTTGGAAGTAGATAAATTTGATAGGAAATTGGCTCTAATTTCTGCGGCCGAACTCAATTTAACAAACATCAAAATTATTTCGGGAGAAGAGTTAGCAGCTATTGAAACTTTTGGGGTAAGAAATTGAGATTTCTTCAACTTATAGATCGGGGAAATTGAGATTCTCAATTTTCCCTATCACTTATTATTTACTTAAGTTCACTGGGCATATAAATTATTATTTATTGCAAATGGCAACTCAAACGAATAAATTATATCAATTATTATTGTCTTATCCTTGCCATCCTGGGGGTGGAGCTTGAACGGCATTTGATAACGCGTCACCTATTTATTAGATCATGCAATATTTAATAATAAATAAGCTTTTTAGAATTTTGAAACGTTGTGTACCAGTTTCAGAAGCAGAGTTTGCAGCAATTGCCCCTCCCCCTCCCCTTGCATTAGCTACTGCTCCTCCCACAGGGTTTGTGGGCTTGGGCTTAAAAACATCCGCGGCACTTGGGCCCAAAGAAGGCGCTCCAGGGATGGCAAATGAATTTTTAGATGGCTTGGAATAATCTGTGTACCGGGCCACTCGTTCATTAGCGTCACCCTCAGAGAATGGGGCCGCTGAAATTTCAAATTAAATATTGTCCTAATTTCAATGGATTTTGTATTAAATGTACTTATGTACCTTCACGACAGTTTGCATATGCGACAAGGGCTAATAAAATAGCCAAAAAATTAGCAATCTGCAACATTTCTAAAATCGCTTGTACTTTGCTTGTTCTAAAATAAGTACTTAGAAAGGAAAGGAGCAAAGTAAACAAGGAATTGTTTGTAAATATTCTCAAGCGAAATTTAAATGAACAATTATTAGTAGTGTCTTAATGATACATTAGAAAGCTGAGTATAAATAGGTACATGCATTGAATTGCATAGTTTGGGATTTTTGGTGGAGGGTAAAAGGACACAAATGAATGAACTCATCATTAAAACATTTATCATTTTTGCATTATTGGGAGGTGAAAATTGAGTGGTGTTAGCTAACACTTGGATAATGGGAAGAGCTTTACTTAGGTACAGCAAGTTAATGAGCTGGAAATTCCGCAGTCTACAAAGTTGAGACAGAAAGAGAAAGCAAAGATAAACTCCTTTCATTTCACATTCCACAACGATCGATGTCACATTAGAATTGCTTCGAGGCCTAAAATATTACCTATAAATGCCACAAGATGAAAAAGATTATTATTACAATTACAGGTCGAATTAAAAATCCCAGTTCAACTCGATGCTGAAACATGGGCAACAGTGATTGAACAGCTTTTGATGTTAATTCTAATTATTGGGCGATGGATGTTGCCAAAAGGGGGACTAACAAGGGATCAGTTGTCCCAACTTCTTTTGGTCTACATTGGAACTGCAGCGGATATTATCGAGTTTTTTGACTCGTTTAAAGTAATGACCCTTGTATAATTTATGTATTTCACCCGAGCATGTAAATATATATGTATCCATCATGCTAAATTTGTTTGTTTTGCTAACATAATACAAAGGATGACAAGGTTGCATCTCAACGCATTTTGTGTCTCCTCATTTTATCAATTTGGTCCTGGAGTTTGCTTCAGTTTACATTTGTTCTCACTGCAACCAAGTCACGTCGGACAAGGATAACGGCTGACATTGACCCCCCAAAACCTAAATTTGTGAATGGGATTTATAAAGTCAAGGAAGTTTGTTGTTCTATTGATGTCTGGGGGATTTTGATCAACATTATTCTACAGGTATCACATTAATAGTAATAAGTTACATCCTCACATAATATTAAATAAATTTTATTTTAATTCAATGTTAAAATGTATTTAGGATGCTCCATTTCTCATCTTCCGCATGCTACTAATCACTTACTATAAAATCATCAGCTACATGAACATTTTCTTTACTTGCAAGAATACTTTGGTCATCATCCTCCAGTTCTACCGTCTTTATGTTGTTCAGCAAGAAAAGAACAAAGAGTTGTCGAAAATGGCTAAAGCTACCGTTTCGGGCAATTTGGCGAAAGCAGTGGAAAGGGCAGCTTTCATGGGACCTACAGCCGATTCTAAAATTAAAGCTGGACGAATTGCAGCAGCTAATAAAAAATCAGGTAAGGTTTATTTCATTTACATGTTGAATGGATATATAATACACAATTTCAATATCTTGAAGCATAAAGAGCACTGATTCTTTCTTTAAAGTATTCAGAACTTGATTGATTTAAAGTTGGTTCTGGATAAAGTGGAGTCCACTCCCAACCTTGTTTCTTTTCTACGAGTCTTAAAACTCTTGTCTCTCCATCAGGGACGAGGAACCAGGCTAAACTTTGACGCACCTCTTTAGCCTTTTCCTTTATAAGTATTACACGGTGTCCCTAGAATATTATAAATCATCTTCATCAAAATGTCTTATTATATGTATATAATAACAAAATATCCAAACCGTAGCAGGGAAGTGGCCGGCTGACCACATCTCCAACATTAGTCCAGCATTGAGAACAATGGAGTTTTTAATTGGAGGGACAGAGATCCACTGTCCATTTGTATTTTTGGCTTCCAGTCCCCCTGCCATGTCTTGCATCAGAAAAGTGACAGTTCCCCAATCATTGTGCTCTGTGAGCCGTAACGCATTTTCTGGGAGCGTGGAAAGATCTTCATCCGAAATGGGAAGATAGTAATTAGCCCGTATATCAAGCCAGGGTTCTACCATTGGGTTTAGAAGGTCATCAAGGGATTTATGCCTTTTGACAAAATATTCAGAATCATCCAGCTTCAAATAAAGAGCCAGAGCCAACATCACTTTCTTTGCCAGCTCTTTCATTTCCAAATTAACATTTTGAATAGATTTGCAGAGTTGGGGTATTTCTTTTGGGTAGAAAGACTCTCTCATTATATCTCGTCCAGTGAAATTAAAGGACTCTTTGAAATCTCGAGATGATTTTTCGCTTTCATTTGCACTGGAACAATAATTGTGCAAAAAAAAAAATTTCTCATGAAGCATTTACTTATGCAAAATAATTTTCTCACATTTCTTCCCCATCACTCGGGGTGTAGCCACTGAAATTGTTGACAGGATCTACTTTCTTGTATCTCATTTTGGTTTCTGAAGGAAGCTCAAAGAACTTTCTCGTTTCTTCGAAAACATTTTCTGTCTAAAATTTAAATTCACATACTATATTAGCATTCAAATTTTAAAAACTACTACTTATAGCTACTTACAACGGCATTATCAACACCATGATTTATCAAATAGACGAACCCAATACCACTCATTCCATTTCCAAGTTGCTTTGTAAATTCTTGAAAGTCTTCAGATCTTTTCAAGTCCAGAGAGTAAGGAATAGATGCTATTTTCGAGCAGTCTAAAATTGCAACTTTTTCCATTTCAGAACTCACTGTTGAAATATTTGGAATATTTTGAGCTTACAAATATTGAGAAATGAGGTTTAATCTTGTGATAACTTAATAATGTTGGGTCTCTCAATGAGTTGATATCTCATTTACATATCTGGTTTAAGAACAAACAAAAACTCTTGTTTCATATTGGAAAATTTTATGACGTAGCCACAAGTAATTAATGTCGCTATCTACTTAAGTACTAAAACTTAAAACTTATATGTACAGGGCCAATAACAAAGAAAACCAAAGCCCAAGTCCAGACTCAAGGGGAATCATCAACAGGAAATGCAAAACCGAAAAAGGTCCGATCACAAGATTCCATCGCTTCATCTCAAATAAATCAAAAATTATTGGACGCTGCAAAAAGAGAGCGAGCAAAAACAGGCCGAAGGAAATCTTTGTCTACTGGAAATCTTCCTGAAGTTAGTGAAGATGCGATAATTGCTGCAAGAAACTTGGAAGATGATTTGGAAATGGGAATGTCTGGCTCTGTAATTTCTGGGACGAATGACGCGGACTCGCAAGAAGAGGAAGAAGAATCGGATGATATTGCTTTGGATGAAATTTCATTTACGAGTGAAATACCTACCAGAAATAAAATAAAGACTCGGTAATTACAACTCATTGCTACTCTAAAGACTTTTTCATTTTATTTAATTTTTGCATAGCTTGAGTGAAAACCCTGGAATATACAAAATATCTGGAAGTCGAAGCTCTGAAACTAGCAGCCATCAAGGACATAGCAGACGTTGCCGCCAAGACACTGGATACTCGTCAAGTTCAAGAGATTCTGCAAACAGTAGCCGAAGGGTTAGTTCCTTTGTGACATCTTACAAATATGACAAATTAAATAAATATGTATGTATGAAGGGGCGCATTGTAAATGGTGGAAGTCGGGTTGGACGCGGGCCAAGCGGTGGCCACAGAAATCAGTCACGGTCATCCAAAAATGCTGCCCAAAGGTAGGTAAGTGCATGGCTTCAGAGATATTTACAACATTTCAGCGACTACATATGTAAACAATAATACTAAATGATTTGTGCAAAGGCGTCGTCAAATGGTTATTGCAAAAGAGTTAAACTCTATTGAATTCGGAGGAATGTTGGAGCGTTTGTCGTCTACAAGTACAAGCGAGCAATTAGAAAATGAAAGAATTTTCCAAAGAAGAGCCGCAATTTGTGCTGTATTTACATTATTCGTAGTAATTTTCATTCTCTGTATGGTAGCAATATATGGGGGGATTAATCCAAAAGGGCTAGTTCTAAGAGGTACTAAAAAAAACTTAGTCCATCATCAACCATCAAGTTTTTTACACATTTACACAAGGTTTGCATCCTATTTTCAGAGACGTTTAGAGTTGCTAATTCTACCAAACCTAAACCTACGACGACCACCACAGCCGCACCCACAATTATCACCACTACCACCTTTGCACCAAGCACCACTCAAATTAACAATGGCACAGCATTTATTGATGAAATGGAAAACACGAACAATACGCTGCTGGGTCTCAATTTTGAGACTAACGTTACGATGGGGTTTAATAGTAATTACAATATGTCGAGTGATGATTTAAATTTGTCCACACCTCTTTCAATAGTAAATGAAAATAGTTCCGTAGAAAAAGATGTTGGGAGTGAAAGTACGAGTGAAATTGTGAATGAGACTTCTCCTTTTACCCCATCCACTTATTTCAGCTATCCTTCTACTACTATACCAATAAGTTCTGTCTCAAAACATTTATTGAGACATCCAAAAACAAAAGTTAAACGTCTTTACGGCTATTTAAATCATCAATTTACATTGAAAAGGTTTGATCACTAATATGTTTTACATAGGTAGGATTAGGATGTAATAATAATAATAATCATTCTAATAATTTATAAACTTTGTAAGTCTCGTAAGTTAACTATAATTGTTTGATTCATGCTGGTTCATGAATTTGATCACCATTTGTGCAACTTATAATATTCCAAACTTTACACTTGTAGTAAATGCGGAAAAACGTCGATATTCAATTGATTGTAATTGGATAAATAGTTTATTGAACTGTTAATAATAATTATTAATAAATATGATAATTTAGATATGATGCAGAATAAGTATATGTGTATGTATGTATATCTGTAACAAGTAGCATAGATTGATAGTATAATTTATTAACAATAAATTTGAGACTTTTAAACAAACCCGAAAACAAGTTGATTTAATCATAAGTGTAAATTATAATAAAACCTAATTTAACAAGCTATTTAAGTAGGTATGCATGTAAATGTCTCTTTTCTTACATGCATGAGAAAACAAAATAAATGACTTTATGTACTTAAGTTGTAAGTATAACAATAATTATTAACGTTGACGCCGTATAAGACAATGCTTATCTAATGGGAGGAATGTTGAATATTTTTGGTCTTTATCAAAGTCGCTTGAGATCCCGAAATTTTCCACAGATAAGGAATAAAATGTTGGCTTTGGCTTTCTCTTGCTTTCACCACTCTGTAAATTAAGCTTAAGCTTTCCAAGTTCTAGATCTTCCCTGGAATTGGAATTAATGCTGGCAAAGTCTTGAGAGTCTGTAATTGTCTCTTCCTTCCAAGCACTCAAGTCTAGGGAAGGAATCACACTCGAATTTAAGCAATCAACTCTTGGATTCTTTTGTTCATGAGAAACTAGAAATATAATTGGCTGCATTGTTCTAATCCCGTCACTATTATCACACATAATTCTGGACAGACTCGTGTTCCGTAATGCTTGTAATTGGGCTGGGCTAAACACGTTGGGATTTTCATACCAAAATCGATCCCCTCGACGAAGATTTAGGAATGTCTGACCAATTATACAACTAAATGTCGGTCCCAAAATTCCTCCTGGGATTGGATATTCAATCATTGCAGCTGGGAAAAGGTCCACATCCCAAGGATTATCGTAAATTTGTGCAAACCTTTCTACTTTCTCTAGAGGAATTTCTGTGGCAGCTGAAAAATCATCCCAGCTTGTCACAGTTTGGTTTTCTTTATGTACCAATGGTTTTAGTAAGCCACAGGCTTCTCTCCACTTGAGATATGGAGCAAGTCCGTGGTCCCTCCCTCTGAATCAGTCACAGAGATTATTAAGACACTACTACTACGCAATTTCAATAAAGTTGAGTATAGCAAACCTTTGTATGTTGATGGCTGCTAAATCCAGACCTTTATGTCCCTGGGTTTTAAATAAATGATTCGTAAGTTGGGAAGTTATAAATTCATCCCGTCTTTGAGATCTTTGTGAAGAAAGTCCTAAATTTATTCTGTCAACTTCTCCAAGATTATGAATATTTGATGGACTCATCATTTCCTGACTCAGTTCAATGTTGTAAGGCATTTCTCGGTGGGCATCATCACATCGGTTTAACTGAGGCTGAACAAGAGAGTGTCCAAAACGAAAGGCTGCGGTTCCAAAAACGTTTGGTATTGTTGAATCCATTGAATCATTGTAGCCCTGATAATAACCGGATTTCAACAATCTAAGACCAAATGTTCGTAAAATATCCGGTCCTAAAACAAATGGCAAGAATTCTCTAAATGTAATATGCTGCAACTGAGCAATCACAATTTTCCTGGTTTCTTGAAACAGTTTTTCCTGAAAAAAAATCATTAAATAAATAAATAAATAATAAAAAAAATCAATAAATTGAGCTTTCTTTCTTTTTTAAAAATGTGAAATGGCTTACCTCATCCCAATGAGGATTAATTTTTTGCAACTTGTCAGCAATGAGATTATGATTTCTTAACCACACTGTATGCATGGCTGTAAGTCCTGGTTGCTCGTTGCAGCGCCCATCCCCAGCCGCAAAACAGAACAATCTTGGACTTGAAATGATGCAATCATTCTCTGGTGGATGGACCAATTGGGGAAGAAGGGCTTTACGATTTGGCATATTGGAATATTTGAGATACCCTTTGCTAAACAATCGAAGGGGTTGGAGGTCGCCAATTGTGGAGCCATAAACTACGCTTCCATCAAGCCACGAAGTGAGCTGTAAAAAAAATGTAAAATTACATTAATAAAATGCCCAGTAAAATAGTTAAATTTAACAGGATTAAAATAATTTTAATCTGAGGTGAGACTTGATTAAGTTGTTCTCTTGGTCCAAGGGTACAATCCGGTCGTGGGGCAGGAGAACTTCGAATAAATTCCATGCAAGTTGAGGTATTGAAATAAGGATCATCTGGCATAATCTGAGAGAGATTTCATGTATTTGTATGCAATAATAATTTAATAATTTTAATCTTAATAGTTACTTTGATAGGGAGACAATCGGGATGGACCTGACTGACACTGACATTGCAGCATTTGGGGACAGAGTGGTTAAAAGCTCGTGTTTGAGATGTGGCTAAAATAACACAAATAAAACAAGTGTTTTTTGCATTTTATCAATCAACAAGCGTTTTGTGTCTCATCTCTCACCTGTCAGATCATGATCAAGAAATTGTCCCCATCTGCAAATAAAATGAGATTTTGAGCATCACGTTTGGTAAATTATTTTATTAAATTATCTTACTGCATGAGCATGAGTGTAAATGTTGATGACGGCCTTGAAACATCTTTGTGAATTGATGTCGACACTAACCTTGCCGAAGGAAGGTCTTTACCATTCACAGATTTTCGAAGTGTCGAAACACCTTTTTATATAAAATATAGTTTAAAAAAACTTCAAGGTTGTATATTTTTATGTTAATATAAGGTATGCATATATTGCATATATGTACATACCATCATCATATTCTTGAGGAAGAAACCTCGCAAATGGTTGAAAGGATGAACCAACAAATGGATTTTTTAAATTGTTACATGTCCCATCAATTGTCCTGTATTTTTGAGTTGTTGAAGGAGGACAAATATCTTCGTCTGACTGTCGCCTATAATTTTCGATAAAAGCAAGAAAAAAAAGGTTTGCAAAAAATATCCCATTGAATTTTAAATTATCAAATTAATATGATTTCTTTTGCATACTTTGTTGGACAGCTTGACCTTTGGAATACGGTACGTCGTAAAAGAGCATTTTCATGAATCTCATCTCGGAATTGAGCCAATCTTTTTTATATGAATATAGTCAGTCAAAAACAATAAGAAAACAAAAGGATGTACTCACTGTTCTTTCAAAACGGTAGTTGCTCTCAACGTGGCATAAGCCACACGTGCCAATTCTTTTGACTTTGGAGCTTGACGATTTATTGAAGCCAGATAAGCTGATGGATGATTTCCTTCAATTAGGATTTCTAATAAAAACACACAATATTTCTTACTTTCATTGCATTATTGATCCGGTTAGAAAATGAGACACGGAGCAAGCAAAACTCTCGGGTTGTCTCAACTTCCCCAATGTATAGGTGAGCAGTATATACATATACATCTACCTTATAAAATGCCCCGTCTGTTTGACATATTTTTTGTCCGTGACGCTCATCTGCGCAAGTCACAAGTTAAGTGAAGGGAAGAGTGTGGAGAGATAGCAAACTCTCTCACTCCCCTCTCTCGCTAAACCATACCTATAACTCAACTCCACTCCCATTTAACTTCTTAAGTTTACGGGGGGTGTGGCTCATAAAAATAAATTTAATGTGGGGGGCTTAATTCTAATTTTTTTCTTTATTTTTTGATATAAATTTCGTACGGAAAATCGAAGGGCCGCCACGGGGCGAGGCGAAGCCTCGCCCGGGCTTTTAAGCTAAGAAAAACTTATAAATAAATGTTAGAACCACACCCCCTAGAGCAAATCTCGCCGAAGGCGGGCTTATACGCTTGTGTATAAATAAAATAACTTAAAAACTTATAAGTTATTTTATTTATTAAACTTGTTTAATAAACTTATTAAGCGTTTGGTATATTTCCACCCCAAACTGGCGGTAGTAAAACTCAACTTCAACTTCATATTCTTCAAAAAAACCAACAAAAGCTAAAACTACTATGCATTTAGTATTTTCGTTCCAAAACATAGCAAACAAAAAAAATAGTTTTTCAAATAAATCGGTGTTAATCATTTAAATTTTCCAATCAAACAAACAAATTATTTCATATAATCTTTATGATTCGAAATATCAATTAAACAAAATTATTTATTAAATTGCATTCTTGCAGCAACAGATTGGTTAAGATTTTGAAGTCTGATGTTTGATTTATAAATATATAATGAGGCTTTTAAAATTAATTTGTACATTGCTCTAAAACACTTAGCCATATCAAAGTTTTGCTTCCAAACAATAAATTTCCAATATAAATTTCTAACGTTAACAAATTCCAAGCAATATACGGCTAGGCTAAGGGCCCAACACGCAGCCAAAATAATGAACACTGTCTGCACGCTACTTTCAATAGCCAATGCTTTAAAATTTCCCGCATTTGTCTTAAGCTCAATAGTTCTTGTAACATTTCTCCTCACAATATATTCCAAATGAGTTGCAACTTCTTTCAAATGGGAATGAACTCCAAACTCCATTAATCTTTTGAAATATGCCATAATCTTAGACCGGGAAGATGGTATTTGCAATTTGAAAACGTAAAATGTATCTAAAAAATTTTTAGCAGCTGAATAAAACTGGTGGTTTGTGTAGCTTTTTTCAAGGTATTTTAAATAGTTGGATACTCCACTGGATTTATCCACATAAATGGTTTTATTACAATCTAAAAGCTCTTCCTCAATCATCTCTTTTACTCCGGCTGGGCTCCCGTAGCGGGCTTCTTGATCCAAATAATCTAAGATGGGGAAGCCTTTCCTATTTAACATGGGAAATTTTCTAATTTCTCTATTGAGCAGTTTATAGGCCATCTTCCCATTGTTAATCTTCCCAAAATCAACTTCCTCTAACAAAACGTTCAGATATTCATAAGAAGTGTATTTTAGGGGTTGGCCCCCACTGGATGGGGAAAGGAGAATTCCACAGCCATCGTTACTAGCAGTGGTGACATTGAATAGAGAAGCATGCCAACGTTGCAACGACATCCAACCTCGACTTGAGTTTTTAATTCCACTGATGTTAACAGCGACATCTGAACGGCACTGAATATCTTCGAAATCACTCAAAGGTGTTCCACTAACGGGTGCATTTACTTCATCAATTAGATAGCCCAAATACAAGTTACTAATCAGAGCCGTACCAGCGTTTTGTCCGGCCCACGCAGGATTTTTAAGTCCGGCCGATAATAAATATGTTTTTTAGAAAGGTTGTGCATCTCGCAGTTTGATATTTATTTTACGACTAGCTAAGCCCATGTAAAAATGAAAAAAGCTTTGAGCACTCGGCACTTTTTACCCCCCTCCCTC
>JAQIXN010001004.1:0-24406 GCA_034698145.1 Proisotoma minuta | reverse complement strand
AACAATTCCTATATCTCAGAATGTGAAAAATCCAACAAAAAAAATAAACCCCCCAAAGGGGGTGTGGTCGCTCAAAAATTTAATATCACCTAATTTGGGCTGTAGGGGTCCATAGTATGCAAAAATATCATTAAAAATAAGTCAGGGGAATTTTTTCAATAATTTTGGTCAAAATCCCCTTTGTGCGTTTGTGAGTCAGTGCAGTCCAAAGAGTGGCTGCCTATAAAACATTGGACACTTTACCAAGTGTTATGATTTGTATGTATATAAAATCCAAATGTTTCCTAGTGGCGAGTGAATGCTGTCCCACACTTGTTGATGAATTTAATAGCATACGTCGCATGACTAAATTATACACTCCACTAATATTTGTATGGTGTAACGAATATTTCCTTTGCTTCATTTTTTCGGATGGTCCATAACTTTCTGAGCATTTAATTGTTTCCGAAAGGTAATAGATTTCCATGGAAATGTTTCCAAACTGATTGCGTCTTAATTTTCAAAATTCATGAATGTTCTCCAAAACCAAACGTTCTTTAGTAGGACAAAACCCAAGCCACTTTTTGCTTTGTTAAAAATCATGCATCATCAAAGCAAATGCGTATTCAGTTCCTTCTTTTTGTAACTCTCGTGGAATTATCCAGTCCATTCATTTCTTGTCTGGTAAAGCAAAGGGCAGCTGCAACCCTAAATAGAAGTAGACCCTTTAAATCAGACACAAGGCTGTTTAGAACCACCTCCGAAAACAAGCCACCTGCGTCCCTTCAAAAAGTGCATCTGCTCTCCATCATTTTCCAAGGGCTCCCTACTTCAGTGCAGTTTGGGCTTTGGCTTGGGTTTGTCAGCCATTAAAATTTGGGAAAAAGTCTTTAGATTTAAATTAAATTAATATTAAAATGGCCATCCATAATTTGAGCGAAGTTGTGAGCGGAGGAGAGTCTTTCATTTTTGTTCCTATTTTAGCTGCATTTCTCATCGTGGGATTAATTGTGAGTGGATTTTTCTAAAAAAGCTTTGGGATTATATAATTTGAAACATTATTTAATTTGAACATTTAGGTTGCAGCCATAATTATTATCAGAAAACAAAGCGAGCGACGAAGAGAACAAGCGTTGGCTGCAAGGAGCGATATTTTTTACCCACCCTTTGTAGGTATGTGAATTATGTGATGTGTGTTGATGCGAAGCTTTGCAAATATTTACATTTCCTTTGATATGCTTATAAATCAGGAAATAGTACTTATATTGCATAAATAACTGACGAATGAGTCATTCTGTACAAAATCTCATTTTAACAATTATTTTGTTCACAGGAGGGCAAGTTCCTAAGGAAGAGACTTATGTGGTGCCCCGAGATTGGAAGCCGAGTGCTTTGGGTGGCGGCAGTGTTTATGCCCCTCTTTCCATCCCCATCCGAGAAACAAGACACAAACGAAGCTTTTCTACCGTAATCACCGCCCTTCCTCCAAAAGTGGGAGTCAATCTATAAGAAGGTTTTCTTAAGAAGCCTTTATGAAATGCATTTGTATTTATTTATATCATGTAAATTGAATCTTCAACTTTTGTAATTGTGAGAAGGCAGCTGAACTTTGGAAAGTGTAAAGTGTTCTCAAGATCAGTATTTAGCGTAAGTCATATGTATTTAGAAAGAAATGTTCACTGATTGTTCTCACCTTGTGACTGTGAATAAATTCCAGATTTGTTACTTGTTAAATTGGCTTTGTGTGGAAATTGTTTTAATTAATTCCTTAAGGATGCTAGGACATGTTCATATTCCAATTGTTATATTAATTAACGAAGTTGATTTTATTTAACGTGACTTGAGAATGTTTTCTTTTATATCGAGTCACATACTGTGACATACATAACTCCGAGTCTCAATTTGACTCCTTCTCCATTTGCCATATCCATTAACTTTAATTGAGTTCTGATTAAATTAATGAAACCATATAATAGAACCCTTTCTTGTAAGTTGTAATACTTGTAGTAGAACGCCACATCTCAATTATGTTTAATTTAAATACTTAAGTTATTGCTTCGTACCCAGCAAACCTCTATATTTGAATATGCAGATAAAATATAGCGACTTATATCCATGTTCAATTCATCGTTTAATTGCAGTTGAGTAAATTGGATTTTAAATAAATAGTGCTAAATAACCCAGAAAATAAATTCCCACAATTTTCAAAAATATGATTCGCGAGGCCACAATAGAAGATGCTGCAGCAATCCAAACAATTTACGAGCCTTTTGTAACTTCCTCTGTAACATCGTTCGAGTACAAGCCGCCATCCGTGGAGGAAATGGCCGTAAGAATCGGAAGAATTTTGGAAACTCATCCTTATTTGGTTTATGAAGATGAGGAAGGAAAAGTGTTAGGATTTGCATATGCCACAAAATACAAAGAGCGAGAAGGTTACAAATTCGATTGTGAGTCTTCGGTTTATTTGTCGCCTCAAGGACAAGGGAAAGGAATTGGAGGGTTGTTGTATGAAAAACTTTTCGAAATTTTATACCAAATGGGCTTTTACAAAGGTATTCAAAAAGTGAGAAAAATATGTTATCGACGAACAGTGCAGTTGGTTAAATTATTTTTTAAAAAATTGTTATCTTTTTTAGTAATTGCTGGGATTGCAGGTGACAATCCAGCGAGTTACAGAATTCATAAGAAATTTGGATTCAAGCCCACCGAGAATTACGAAGGGCTGGGATACAAACTTGGCCAATGGATTGACGTTGTTTGGTATCTCAAGGAATTAAGAAGCACGAAAGATGTTAGAGAACCAAAAGAACCAATTCCCTACAAAAATTTGAATAAAAATGGGCTCTTTAAGTAATTTAAAGAATAAATAAAATGGCTTGTATGGTCATAGATTGAGTTGACTTTTAAATTATTAATTGAGCATCGGAATTTGAGTATTTTGTTTACAAAAGTATTCCTTAAAAAATTCGTGAAACATGATTTTATGCAGTAGCATTTTTTAGCATTTTTCAAACATCGTAAAAGCCTCAAAATATCTAATTAAATCAATCAAATATTTAATTCTTTAAGGATTTTATTTTATTGTTCATTAAACTGTTGCAAATGACCCATTGTTTAAAAAAGTTTTATAAAACTTTATCAAGGTTATTGTCGCCAGAGTAACTTGTGATTTTAAGGGTTAAAAAGCAATTGCATAATTGCTGGATTTGTTCATGTTGACCCCACACTGGTTTCCCATATTGGTTGTGGCCATTGTGTCATTCAGACATGTCTCTGGACAATCTGCAGAGCAAGAGTTGGCGTTTTCTCCTGCTGACGAACCAGAATTTCAGAAGGCAACAATTAAAAATTTAAACTACCTATTTAATTGTTGAAATAAAACATGTAGATCCTCTTTACAGTTTAAGGATGTAGCACAAAGTTTGATACCACCAACAATGAATCCGATTTTCAAAGAGGATTTGGCATTGGCCAAAATTTTCAGAAGTGCGAAGCTTCCACGCTCATACTCCAAAGTTAAAACTCCTTAAATTGTGTTTTTTTCTTTAGATGGAAGTCCACCTAAAAGTCCTTTTTCATTCGTGGGTGCGGTAACTTTACTAAAGGACATAATAGCATTTCGAGAAAAGGCAGGAATTGACAGATACAACAAAACTGCAATGGGATTATTACCCCTCGAGTTTCCTTATACTATAAACAAAACGAGGGACTTGCAAGGAAATCCAAGTATTTGGTCATTTATAAAGCTACGTATTTTTGTCTCTACTTTAACTGTTTTTTGCTTCCAGTCTTATTTTTCCAAGGGGGGAGGTGGCGATATTACAAGGCCCTTGGGGAAGGGAAGCGAGATCTTCTGCTTGCTCACATGTACAATGTTTACGAGCAGGGATACATCACCGGTCTCAAAAGTCCTTCGGGACGCTATTTTCGTGAGTTGGAATTGTTATATATTTTGAAGGCTTAGTTGTAAATACTTGTTTCAGTCCTCATTGATTCCATAAATATGGATATGATGAACGTTAAACCTGAAGGTAACTAATTGGATTGTTTTATGTTTGAGAGCTTTTTCTGAAATTACATAAATGATTTTTCTAATCAGTTGGTCCATGGATGCAAGAAACTAGTTCAAATCATGACATAAAGTGGCCAAGAGGAATGGCACGATATGTTTTTATAAATGGTAAACTCATTGCTTAATAATTATCAAAAAAGTAACAGGGGTATTTTCCAGTTCCGAGCTTTTTCACTTTCGTTTGTGAAGCAATAAAACCCTTGATGCATCCTGATACCCAAGCAAATTTCCAAGCTTTTGGCACAGGTAAATAATAAAATAAAATTTCTTTTTGATACACTTAAAAAATATTATTTTCTACAGATTCCTCGAAATGGCATCCTTATCTCCTTACATACATTGCTCCAGATCAAATACCAGAAAAAATTGAGATCCCTAAGCCAGTGATGGCGGCACCCCCAATAATTCCTTTTTTCGGATAATTTTAAGTCTCAGATTTAATTATTTAGATACATATATTATAAGCAATCATTTTTTATATTCAGTTAACGCTCCATTTGGTTTTGATGTTTACATAAATCTAACGTTACTTCGTTGTGTAATTTTTAGGAATTGAAATTGATATTCTAATGAAAATGAAAAACGTCTAAATAACAAAAAACTAGAGAAAACTAACACGTTGTTCGTTTCAGCTTCCTAAAGTCCCATTATATATCATGGCTCACATAAATGTTTGTTATCCGAGTTGCAAATACATATGCCTAAAAACCTTGCATATGAACAATGACGGTGCTGAAAAATGCGCAAGTAAAATTTATTATAACTTATAATTTATAAGCATCAGCAAAATAGAAAGCGATGGGAGAGAAATGAGTAAAGAAAATGAAGGATGGGAAAATTGAGACAGTGAACGAGATGAGACTCGAAAGAGAAGTTTTAGGTTTGCTGCGTTGTGCAGCCTGCACAACAGAAAAAAAGTTTTTATATTGGATTCCGTTGCTTGCTTACAAGTATTTATTTACTTTTTAAATCGACTACTGAAGCTTTAGCTAATTTTTAATTTGATAACATCTGATACTACCAAATATCAGGGGAAGTTAAATGCATGCAAGTAAAAATTTCATCTGTGTTGATGACATAAAATAGGTATTTTACCGAAAGCCCAAAATTTGGGTTTCCTTTTTTGATTTTTTGTCACCATAACAATTATATAATTTAATTTATGTATAGAGATAAATCTTCACATAAAAACTTCAAAAAGTTGAAGTTGTTTGGCTTATATTTGTTTGTTTTTCTACAAAGCCAAAACATTATTTATTGGCTAACTCGAGAATGTGTTTATAATTATTGCAAAATCACATTTGGTAAAACCTGGCCAACTTTGTGCTTAAACCGGTTTCCAGAAATAAATTTACAAGTAGGCTACCAGCTATGAGATTTAATAATCCTAAATTAGTTCTCTTGTTCTCTTTCTCTGGATCACAACATGAAGATGAAGGTGGCAATTTTGTTCATAGCAACCATTGCTGGTTCTGCAATGGGTATGTATATTTTTAAATAATTTTCTGCATCTCGTTTTTTCCAAAAAAACACTTTATTTAGCCCTACCTGCAAAACCAACTTCTCCAATTCCTCGAGCATTGTCCGGAAGCATTGGGAAAGATGATAAACCAAAAGCACAATCTCTTACATCGCCATTGACAACTACAACAGCAAAACCCAAATCGTCAACGACTGCTCCATCAAACGTTAAAAAGCATAAAATCGGAGTGATTGCTGATCTAGATAAAAAGTCAGAGGTCACGGGACAACACAAATTCGTAGCTTATTTGAAGAAGGGAACACTCAGCGTTCAGCAGAATAAAGAGAAATCGGAACTATCCAAAGTGAGTCTCAAGTTGAGACTCTCAATACACAAAATGAATGCTCTTTATCTAACTTTCCCCTTTGTCTCAGGTTTCCCTCGAATGGCGTCCGGAAAACGAGACGCAGACACTAAAAACTGGATTTTCCTTTGAAGGTCGTGGCCTTGAACTTTCAACTCTCAACGTGTTCAACAAAAAACTTTACGCATGTGGGGACAAAACCGGAATAGTTTTTGAACTCCAGCTAAATGACACGCTGAAGGAACTCACTCCAATTCCATGGACTATTTTAAACGCAGGGACAAAAGGATTCAAATGCGAGTGGGCAACCATTAAAAATGATAAGCTTTGGATTGGGGGACATGGAACGGGTATTTAACACCAATACCTTCATTTGGACAAGTTTTTCATTTTTTTGTTTAAATAGATGACAGCCATCGACTGCTAAAACAAATAAACGTGAATGGATGCGTGAGCCATAGTGATTGGTCCCCAACTTACGACAAATTAGCCAAAGCCCTCAACATTTCAAAACCAGGCTACATAACAAACGAGGCTGCTGCGTGGAGTCAAACCCTCAGAAAATGGATAATTGCTCCCCGGAAAATAAGCAGGGAGAAATTTGAGGATGCGAAGGATGAAAGCAAAGGATCAAACATTTTCATGTTGGCAGATGAGAACTTTGAAAAGCTTGAGGTAAAGACTGCAGGTGAGGTGATTCCTACCCGGGGATTTTCATCCGTAAAATTCATCCCGGGGACGGGGGATCAACTGGTGCTGGCCATAAAATCAGTGGAAGCAGGGAAATTAACGGAGAGCTACGTGATGGTCTTTGACATCAAGGGAAATGTTCTGTTAAAAGAGACGCTGTTTGCAAAGGACAAGTATGAAGGAGTGGAGTTTCTCCCGAATCCGTAGTCTTCCGTCATAAAGTACACCTGTTTAAAAAAATGTTGAGCAACAAGATGCTATCTCCCTGGATGTAAAGCATCAATGTTCTTAATTCTATATAAAATTGTCAGCCTCCTAATAAAATCTATGTAAGTATGAAATACACCAACTCATAAACTTTCATCCTTTTCCCTCATTTGAGAAACCAGACGCTATATGTATGCGTGTACTTTGAGTTGGGAAACGGAGCACTTTCCTTTAGTCCATTGCTTTCTCTTTCCTCCACTTTCCCTGGGCAACAAGATAGAGAAGAAGCTATTTTTAAGTGGAGCCCCGACAGAGTCTCTGCTCACTTCGTAGTGACGCCCCGAATGGACTTTATATAAATTTTCGCTTCCCTTATTTTCTGTAGATAGTGCAAAATTGGACAATAATTATGGTAAGTTTTAATTTTCTTTAAAGCTGCATTACTAAGAGGCAACTTGTGTTAGGCACCCAAGTTGAAGTTTAAGTTCACTGCACGGAAGAAGAAGGGGACACTGCTGCACGGCTTGCAGACATTGGAATCCAAAGAGGTGACCGTGGGCATTTCCAAAACCTGGGTGGATGCAATCAAGGAACATTTTGACGTAAGGCTGGATTAATTTATAGCAATATTACTCAACAAGTCGGTTTTTTATTGTTGTTTTGGTTGCACCACTTGCAGCTGAATATCGATCCTATCTTTTTCTGCGTCCGGACGAATTCACCAGGGGCACGCAGACATAAATTGAGTGAAAAAGTGAGTTATTTTTGTGAATTTGGTATGAATTTGAAATATGAAGTGTATATATTTTATTTTATTTTATAGATCCGTGAGCTGGTCGATGAGCTTGAAGAAGAAGAGTCCAAAGAAGTGATAATGGTTCGAATAAGTAAAACACCACGAAAGAAAATATTGAGGGGGACAAGGATTGAAAGTTTTGCAAAGACCTATGGATCAGGGATTTCACCGGATAATGTAAGAAGCTAGAAATTATTTGCAAATAAAGAATTTGTCGTAATCATTGTACTTGTACTGATAATTATGTATACGTGTGTTTCTCTTTCAGTTGGCACAACTTCGCCATCAATTTCGTCAGATAAAAGCCAACAGATCGGAATTCGATATTTTAGGCAGAATTGCACCCCGAATTACAAATTTCTGCATGGAATTCTTCCACTTCGATGATTCAAACTAAAACGAATCAAATCAACACTCAACTCAACATCAAAAACACAACAAAATAATCCTCTGCTTCAAAGTTTTTACACGAATGTATTTTAATATATTTTTAACGTTGTACAATTTATACTCATGACTCAGAAACAATAATTTTTTTGACAAAGAATCTCAGATAATATCTCAATTTTTATGAAACGTTAAGTAATCAAGGATAGGGAAACATGATCTCTTTATTTGAATTCCAATCAAATGCTATATTATTTGTGTATCTTCATAATCTCAAAATTGCCAAAATCTTGAACATATTTGAAAACTTATCAAATATTACGCTGTAGCTCATCCAGCTACAAATAACTAGCTTTATTATTTCAAATTGGCCAAAATTGAAAAACTGCTTTGACTGAAGCTAAAAGATGGGAACTGGGTAACACATACGTATCTATTATTTTGTCCCTGATGTAAACAAAACCTGCAAACAAGGGTAAACTACAAGGTCAGCGTTCTTAATAATTAAATATTAAAATACTTTAGTAAGATAATAACTATATAAATATTTATATAATAAGATAAGTTATTTTAATGTTGGTCTGCAATTTGTAGTCAACTTGAGGACAGGAAGAAACTAAATAATTTAGATCATTTGTCACTTACAGTTCAAATAACGAACAGGGTGCTAATGGTGACCTAATTAACTAAAGTAATTTATTAGAAATATATATATATGCATCTTAAGACATGTAATCATAATCATCATTTATTTTTTTCCTGCACAAAAATAGTTTACCCCTTTATTTTTTTTTGTTCGTGAAATAGATTGAGGAAACTAATTCATTTTGTTTAAAGGTACGCATATTATTTTAAACACATTTAATCTCAAAAAATTCGGAAATTGGATATTTTTTTTTAAATTGCAAGCTATTATTTGATTTGAAAATTTTTTCATATAAAAGCACCATTTTATTTAATTTTTTCACAATAGTATACTTATAATACTAATTAAGGTTTATAGATTAAATATTTAATGGTAATAGATTAATATATTTTAAGGTTGTTCTACAACCAACTTGTGGACACCAAAGCTCCCTCATGCCCCACTTCATTTAGATTAAATAGTCACAACTGTCGTTCAATCCAATTGAACAAAAGGACAGAGTGCTAAATACTAATTTGCTTAGACGAAACTTAATACAACTATCTAATGTTAGTCTTCGATTATGAGGTCAATTCTCAAATCGTGATGATGCAGTCTTTAACAATGGTTTCACTGTAGATGTGTATCCGGAGGGGTCTGTAATGACTCTTGCTCTACCACTTTCTCTGGTACATAATTAGTCACATATTAAAGTACTTAATTAATTAAGGTTAGCTCTATTTACAGGATAGGATCAATGTAGATTATAATTTTAATTGGATAGTTTATCAGTAAGTTAGTTGTAAGTATCCGAGATAACAAACACCAAAAGTGGTGGAAGTCCCTGCCGTTGAGGTCAATTTGTATAATTTCACGTGCTCATGCTCACTCATAATCTTGCATTATGTATAAAAGTGGGTGGTCATTGTGATTATAGTACCTAATTAATTAAGGTTATAGGTCTATTTACAGGATAGGGTTAATGTAAGGATAATTTAAGATAGGTGATGATAGTTTATCGTTAAGTTAGTTGTAAGTATCCTATGAAACAAACGCCAGAAATGGTGGAAACGGTCAAAACTGAAGTCAATGAATTCACGTGCTCAAGATCACTCATAATCTTGCGTTATGTATAAAAGTGACTTGGCATTGTGATTAGTTATTATGGCATACTATGTTGCACAGCTAAGTTGGCTTCATTAAATTGTAGCCACTTGGCCTTAATATTAAAATATTTACATAGTTTCCTTTAAATATATCAAACAAAATTCAAAATTTGCAAAACTAGGTAACTTCTTTGAGTTGGGTCTCGTATTTTTAATATATCTTGGCATTTTATAAGCTTTCTCTAATTCGGCAAAATTCGCTACAAATTAAATAAATTACTTATAGAGATACATAGCTATTAATATAAATTATAAAACCCAAATTGGGTTACCCAATTATGAACAGTTATGACATTCACTTTCTTCCGGTCCCATAATCTTGAATTATGTATAAAAGTGGCAGGGATTGTGATTAGGATAGATTTCAACAATTTAAGCCATACGTTTTATCGGTTGATATGAACATATTCAATCGTAACTACTTGGCCTTAGTATTACAAAGTAATTATAAGCATGATTAGTATGCAAACAAATTGTTTCAAAATTGGCAAACCCATCACTTTCCTTTTCCATAGATAGCATTCCATAGTTAGTTCCATACTTCTTTCTTCTTTAACAAGTGACAAAATTCATTACAAATATAGTGCTTATAGTTGTAGTTTGTCGATTACTTATAGATATATAAATGATAAACTAATTTTAAATCTTATCTTGTTAAGTTAGTGATAAGTATCCGTGGCGACAAACGCACGGGTTTTGCAACACAACTCGAAGTGGCTAGCGTGTCCCATGCCCTTACCACAATCTCGCATTGTGGTTCAAAGGAGCTGGGACATTGTGACTAGTTTAGTCAAACCTTAATTAATATAAATAATATATATAAATTAGTTTAATTAGGGAATAATATATAGCAATTAATAATGTATGTTGTTGGTTCAAAAGCTCTAATTTGCTCTATTTCTAATTTATTGTTTCACAATTACCAATTTATTACTGTTACTATTCAAACATAATTATACAATTTTAATTCTATTGTTTTTTAAATTATTAAATTAGTTAAACCATTTTTAAAAACTTTTATAAAAAAATCCTGAAAAATCGCAATAAAGATGCTTGCATCATTATTGCACTAAACCATTGATTGCTTCATGATTATTTCACTAACCATTTGCATGTCCATAATCCAGCGTCATTGTCATTGTTTTATATCTTTTAAATGAAAAATCCCATACGTACACAAACAATTTATTAATCCGTTAAGCACAGATAACAAAAAATAACCTCACTTACTTTACTCCAGTAATAAAGAACAAAATCTCATTTTATTGCACTGATTAACTTTTTATATTGACGTTAATAAAATGATTTCATTATTTTCACGGATATATATAAATAAGATTAACCTCTGTCATAATTTTGGACAGTTTACTCAAAATGTACGGCAAAATTAGTGCTCTTCTTTTGGTGTCTGCGGTTTTACTTCAAACTGCGCTTTGCGGAGTTGTTGCTCCCATCTCAAGATGCGGGGGCGTGGGGACGCCAATTCAACTCAGAATTAGGTTTGCATTCGAGAACGTTAATTGGCTTTCAATCAAATTAACCATATAAACCATATTTCAGCGGATGCGAAGGAAGATGCCAGCTTCAAGCCGGGACGAGGTACGATGTCGAGGAAGATTTCTTTCCCTCTTCGGCCGTTCAATCTTTGACCCTCAGAGTTGATGGTAAAAATTATCGAATGTCGGACGCCTTTCATTTAAAAAAAATATATATATGATTTTTTTAGTATGCCTCCAGGGATTTTGTTACACAATTCTCGAGGCTATTCTCCCAAATTCTTCTGTCCAACCTGGAAACCTGTACACTGCTAGATACACGTATGGTCAACCAATTAAAAATAAATACATGTTATATTTAAGTTTTTAATTTATACAGTATTGTTGCAAATGATATTCTTGTGGGTGAGTCGCCAGATATCCAAGGTCGCCTACTACATACTAATGGCGTAATCGAAGAAATTTGTGTCCAGTTCCAAGTTGACATTGTCAGCTAATTACTCTAATTTGTTGTAAATTATGAACTATTTTTACTTGACATTGTTTGATTAAAAAATTGCATATACTATTTCATCCGAGGTTTTGAAATTAATATAACTTTCCTTCTATAAATCTTTGATAAAGAGAAAGTTAGCGATTTAAACTCATTGGATATTTTGATGAGCCCCGTCTCAATTTTGCACGAAACAAGATTCCAATGCTTACAAACTAACTCTACAAAAAGTACAGCAAAACTCAAAGCCAATCCTCCCAACAAAGCATAAAAAATCATTTGAATGTGAGAACTCAAGGGGAGTGGAGCATAATCTTTTCCTCCAAATGTCACCATTTTTGTTTTCCATTTTATAAACTGTGTATGAAACTTTATCCAATTTTCTATAAAGGACCAATACATTGGAATACCAGAATTTTGCACCTGACCCAAAATATCAAAGGCTTCCAACGAACGAAACTTTTGCCAAACTAAAAATACTTTCACAACAATGTTTTCACTTTGTGGCAACAGAAAACATCTAATATTTGGGTAGTGGGATACATCAAAAAATCTCTGATCATTTCTTAAATCCAAAACATGTTCATCAAAGCCCAACAGATCAAATCCTTTGTGATGTCTCATCGCATTAAATCTGTATATTTTGTGATACTCAAACCATGTAAATACTGAGTATTTATCTCCATCAGAATTTTGTGGATGGCTGTAATGAAATTCATAATTCTTCTTGTTGTACCATCCGTAAGAGAGGGAGAGGAGTGCTTGGTCACCAGAAGTGACAACTTGTCTGTAGCCATTTTTAAACAGTTCTAGGATGGAATTATGCAACTGTCCTGAGGATGACGCCAAAAACTGACTCGTTAACGTGCACAAATAAACATCAACAATAAAAAACAAATTCAATGCTAAAAACGAATGCAAATATGCAAACCATCTAAATTTTAAACGACATGACATGTAACCACTGAGGTTTAACGTGTAGGTTAATGTATCCAACACTGTTGGCAATATTATGCAAATTCTCCAGCAACCTTTCCCAATTAGTGTCAATGTGGAGGAGTACAATACCACAAAAATAAGTAACAACCAAACATTAGAATTAAATTGACTAAAAAATATACTCCACCGTCGTTCAAGGAATAGTAGTTTTTGATCGCAGTAAAAATACGTTGTAAACTTTTGGACTTGTATCCCAATTTGTGAGCCAAATTTTGTAAAGGCTTCAATGTCATCGTCAGCCAAAAGAGTTTCCGGTGTTATCCGCAGATAAAGCGAGTTGCTACTGGAACTGGATTCAATTTGCTCATCAAAGTCCATGGATTGTAAGGGAATGACTGTGAGATTCATACTCTCGGCAAGAATGCGGATGAGAACGGAATGATATTTGCATCTTTGGATAAATTTACTATCAATGTTTGGTTGCACTAAACAAAAATCTTGAGGAGTTGGAAAGGATTGAAACGAGTCTTGTAGATAAAGTTGAGTCTTTGATTCCTTTCTTTGTAACTTGTTTAGAAAATTGTAAAGCTTGTAAAGTTGACAAAACATTAAAAAGTTGAGAGAAAGTTGATAATCGTTCGGAAGGCTTTGGAAGTGTTGTTGGCATTCGGTGCAATACATGAATTTGTTAACCCCTCCAATGTTTAATATGATTGGAGAAAGTGAAATTAAACGTTCGTTCCCTGAATCTTTCCATGTTGTTTTTTCGAGAAAGATGTTAGTAAATGTCAAAACCACTAAAATGCTATTAACTTGATGTGACACGTTCAGAGTGTCTATTGTAGTTAAAATATCTTCATACTCGAGGTCAAATAGGTAATACAAATTGCAGGATGGGCTACAAAAATATATGGAATAAAATCATTAGTTATTTTAATATTCAAGTTTTGCTGCTACCAACCTTTTAAAGTGAAGATTAATTTTGCTGTTGAAACCTGTTTTATTTTTATGAGATAATAAAATTGTCCCAATGTTGCTTGCCTCATGAATGTGTTCGGACAATTCAATTTCAAATTTTGCAATTGTTAATTCCTGAAAGCATTCTAAAATTTGGAAATATCCTGTTGGAAACGTGGCGATGAAAATTACTGCCAAAATATGGTGGTTGTAATACATTTGGCAATTGTTAAAATATGATCAAACACACAAGTTCATATAAAGCGACTACCAAAGTATTCAAACTGATATTAACTGTAACATTTGCAAGCTGTATTATCAGAGAATAATTTCTTACAAAACTAAAAGGAAACTAGAATTACAAAGTGTACATAATGACAATATTTATTTATAATAAAATGGTTTTAAATTCAGATGCATTGAAAAGTTTTGACCCTTTGTCCTTTCAATCGATGTTCTGTATTTGAGTGAAAAGTTAAAAATTTCTTTTTGTTACACTTGAATGAATTTTTGTTTGTTTGGCACTCCCAAAAATGATGATAGGATACCAAAGTTCCAGTATAAATTTGCTACCTATTTTAAAATTTTCATTGGTATATGGTGCTTTTACCTATGTATGTATCCGTTTTTGATTCAATTGTTCTTTGCATAACAAAGACTTGTACAATTTTATGGCATCCTGACTAATATTAAAATATTTTTTCTTAAGATTAGTCACTCCAATTTAAACTCTAAAGTCATGACTCTAAAGTTTATCCTCTTGTTTTTATTCTCTATTGTGGTGATCTCAGGTAAAGTGATGATTAATTATGAAAATGGTTTTAATTCCAAACCATTTTTTAGTGGATAGTAATCCAACAGCCCCAGATCGATTCAGTGATTTTAAAGTCCGTCGTGCTCCTCCCTGTGGTCATGTATTTGTTGAGAGCAGCAGTGCTCGAGAACGTTAGCATTACAAACATCTAGTTCTTATAGAAATACTGCAATTAATGGTGAATATATATTTTTAGGTCGATCAACGGATACAGAAGCTCCATGCCCCACAAAAACACTTATCCTAGTTATTTTGGACGAAAGTGGTTCAATGTCTGTTCAGAAAAACGATGTAATCGGGGGCTACAACTCGTTTTTAGACATTCAGGCAGAAATGCATGAAGATAAAGCTCGACTCATTTTGGTCAAGTTCAACACAAAGGTGACGGTTGTTCACGGGGCAAGAGACATTGCAGAAGTTCCACGACTTACGGCTTCAAGCTACAGACCAATGGGAGGTACGGCTCTTTATGATGCCGTGAGTTGATATAAATAAATACCCAACAATTTTAATTTAGAAGCGTTTTTATACAGGTATCAGAGGGAATTCAAATTGCAGAAGGGGCAGCAGCTGAAGATGAACGTGTGTTAGTTTTAGTGATGACGGGTACAAGCCAATTTGCAAAAACAATAACATTTGAAATTTACAAACAAACTTTAATTAGATGGGGAAGAAAACGCCTCAAGAAAAATAACATCTTCGGAAGTGCGTGCAAAGATATCTGCAAAAGAAGCTCTGGGCAATTGGACTTTTGCATATATTGGGGAAAATGAGAAGAATTGGGCAAGTACAATGCATCAATCCGTCCACAATGTTCGACCCTATGACTTTGAACACCAAGGTAACAATATGCAGATGGCTGCTAAGGCAGTCTCAAAATTCAGGACACAAGATGATATGCAGAGTAAACAGTTTTTTCAAGCGTAAAACATTAATCCGATTTGTCGTTTGTATTGAAAACAGTTTAGGAAGGATAATTTGCATTTTGTATATAGGAGGAAAATTTATCAAAATAAATGGAAAATCGTGTGTACTTGCAACCATTTTTTTGTCAATAGTAAAAACATGGAAATAAATAAAGATAATTAAATATAAGGTTCTTTGGGAACACAGAGTTCTTCCATTGGTTTTTCTTCCCATCCTGGCTCATCCCCATTTTTCCTATTTTCTTCCTCCAGCCACTGGATTAAAGGAGCATAATAATTAATCACAGGTTTAGCGTCCAGTCTCCTTTTCCCCGTCACTTTCTCCAGGGCTTCTGGCCAAGGGACGGAAGCCCCCAATTTTAGCATTTCTTCCAACTTTTTCCCCGCTTCCTTGCTTCCGTGGATGGAGCACATGAACAATGGTTTTGGATCGGATTCTTTATATTGTCCAGCTACTTTGCACAATGCTTCGTGTAGTTGGTAAGTTAATATTCGGGCGACAAAATAGCGGTCATATGGAGTGCTGTTTGGAATATGGTATTTTGCGCCGGGGTCAAAATCTTTCCACGATCTCGTAGTCGGCGGATGAACTCCTTGGAAGTGGCTTCTAAAATTTCCAAGAAAATCGAAGGTTTGAAGTTTCAATGATTTAAACTAAAGCTCGGATACCTCAATTTCCACCAGTGACAATTATACTGTTCTGGTTTAATCTTGCCATTAAACACATCCCACCGCCACTGCTCCAAAACAATATCCCAGGGTAAATCTATCAACAACTTTAGGGCTTGCATTAACAAAAAGTTTATTCGATTTTCCTTATTGTCTTCATATTTTTCTAAAAGTCCTATGCTTTGAAGATGTCCAGGACTGCCAACGCTCATGCTAATTGTGTCCCCTATCGCTTCGTGAAAACCAGGATTCGCACCATCTCTCAAAGTATTTAGTTGACCCCTGTACTGCATGTAATATTGGATGTGACCTGCAGAGTTTAAAATGGTTTCATCCAACCCAAATGATAACTAGCAAACTGACCTAACTCATGATGCACGGTGACTGCAGAAAAAAAATGATTTCATTATGTAATAATAATATAATGCACGATTTAAATAACCATACCAAAGTCCCTCATGGTCACTTCCGTACACATTTTAATCACGTAATCCTTTCCATTTGACGAGTCCCAGGCTTCAGGATGACAGACTATTTGCCTGGGAGCTGGAGGACGTTCTAAAATGGAGCCATTCCAAAATGAGGGCTCTAACGGAAGTAAGCCCAAGGATTGGAAGAACTCGTCCGCTTTTTGAAACATTTTGAGCACTGTGTAATTTGCAGCAAGCATTGCAGGTGTCACATCCATATTGGCAACTCCAGAGCCGTTAAAAGGAGCCAAGAGATCGTAAATATTTGCCCAATTTTGTGCCTATACTTACAATACTATGCATTAGTATATTATAGGTAGGTTGACCTTATGAAAATTTACACCAAATCAATTTTAAACGTACCCACATATTACCCAAAAGATGGGCCCCAATTGTCCCTTTGGAACTAATCAATTTATCTCCATACTTGTTTATAAGTCTTCTACGGACGTAAGCATGAAGGGTCTCATAAAGGGGCCTTAGTTCCCCCCAGATCGCCCAATGGTCCAAAGGCATTAAGGGTTCGTCATACGGCCGACGCCACAACTCACCAGTGTCGTAGTACCCATTAAGCCTTGCCCCTTCGTTTGAAATTTTTACATAGTCTTTGTACATCTCTGGCATCTTTTTTCCGGTCAGCTCTCGCCATTCTGTCCAATAATATTGTAATTCTTCAGGGTTTCGGGAAGATGCAAAAAGAGAATTTAGTCCAGGATCAAGAGCAATGTCACATTGTTTGCGTTCCTGAAATATATACATATTTAAAAGTGCGTATATCCTGGAAGATGAAAATAAATGTATATAGAGCATACCGTGAAATTACAAACTTTTGCAGTGCTATAAATTTTGACCATTTTGTTTTTCAACTCGGTTAACTTTTCAAGTTTTTCAATACTTAGGGCAGAAAGACCTAAAAGCGCTTCAAGCTTAAAATGTCTCTTCAACTTTACGTCTTTAAAGTTTGTCCAGTTAAATTTTACAAATGCAGGCCAATATTTGTTTCGGTGGAATTTTGTAAAGTCAAGAGCAGCTTTTGTGGTTTTCTTCTCATTTTCTGCCGTAATATTTGTTACATAGTCCCATTCTGCTTTTGTCTAATAAACCAATCGTTATTTTGGCTCGTTTGCGTGTAATTTTTGTATTTTTCTAACCCTATAATAGGCAATGGCATTTATCCAGGGCTCAATGTCGTTCACCATTTTTCTTGCATCTTCCTCGTCCAACTTTGACCCGAGTGTGACGTTGAATGCTTTGTAAATTGCCAGGGCTTCAGGGCTCATGTCACTTATGTCCAGCTCTTGCGACTTCCCCATGGACCTTCCTCTTGATTTTGGTTTAGAGGAATGTGATGATGACCGCCCTTTTGGTTTTGAGATGGTACGACCTTTGGGCTTAGAAGATCGGCCGGAGCAACCAGGACCTAAGGAATTAAAAAAATAAGCACATTTGCAACTTCTTTTATATATCCCTTTGATTACACCCATTTAGCAAATGCAGTTGTTTTAAACATTGTTTGTACCATGAGCTTCAGGTTGAGCGTCATCTTCATCTTGTGGATGGTGATGCTTTCGTTTATCTTTATGACCACATTTTTTGCATGAACTACAACCACGACTTTCACACAGTGAAATTATAATTGACAAAATTGCCAGAATCACTAAAAATCTATTCAAATAGTTAATTCCTAGGAAACTTGAGTTTGACATTTTTATACATTCAGTGAGTATTGTTGATCACTCACTTAATGGAAAATTTATAAAAATATTTTCCCTTTTTGGCTATCAAGGACTTTATTTAACAAAGCTTCATTAAACTTGATTGTATTTTAATTGATTGTTTATGAATGAACTTATATTTGCAGGAAAGTGAATAATGTATGTTTCTGATCAATATTTGTGTATCGACAAAAATGCAGTGGATTAATTTTGGAGAGAAGCAATATTGCAAGCAAATGGGGAAAATTCTAAAAGTTTAATATGTCTTAAACAAGTCAAAAAATATTATTGGAATTAGTATGCAATTAGTCGATAACAAGAAATTGTCTTGAGATAATATTGGTGATTCCCCATGAAATTGAACAACCCAAAATTTTCCGAATTACCTATATGCAGGTGCCATGAATTACAATGAAAGTTTTTATCCATTTTGTCAATCGAATAATTGAATCAAAATATCTGAAAGTATTAATTGCAGTTTTATGTTTCTGGTGATAAACTTATTCCCACTTTGAAAATATGTACCGTACCTTTGCATATTTCATTATTCTTACATTTGCATTATTAATAAATTTGGCAAATCGATAAAGAACTGCTTTAGAGAAAGAAGTTCGTTCAATCATGCTTTTAAAGCATACCTAACGTTGGGACGGAAAATTACACATTGTATCCTTGTAAAGATTAGCATAGTTTAGAATTATGTCCAAAGTGGAACAAAAATAATCAAATTACTTCTGCTTTTAGGATGGATGATTGACGCTTCTCAAACATCTCAAACAAGATGTTTAACATTTGAAACATAACTTTCTTATAGAAATTAATATTAATAAATTATTAATTTTAGGAAATATGCTGATATGTATTACACTACACATTATTTAGGTTTCAATTTCCCAATAAATACTTTTGTTGCAGGCAAATAAAACGTTCAACTCTTCATTGCACAAGTAATTATCTATCTTTATAACTGACACAAAAATAAATGTTGCATGATTAATTAATATTAATTTTGCCTGTTGCAACTTTTGTATAAATGTATCCATAAATAGCGACTATTTACTTCATCCCCACGCAAATACGACCTGTCATTGCGGACTAGATAATTCAGTAAACAAAGCAAAATGAAAAGAATATTGAGACTATTCATAATTTCCTGTGCACTTTTGGTAAGCTACTTTTTTACTCTGAATCCAAGTCTAAAATCTAACTTATTGACATATTTTTTAGGTATGCATAAACTCATCCCCTGTTGCCCCACCCCCAGCAGATAAAACCAGCCCCACGCTAGCCAACACTAAGCTGAGACAAGATGAGGATGGGGCTGACGTTCCTGATGTCCCAAACGGACTAGAGGCAGTCGCTGGACCCATTTCTCAAATAATTAGTGGCACCCTTTCCGGCAACATTGGACAGCTTTTTAACGGCATCACAGGCACTGTCACAGACCAAGAGGCACAACCAGGAGTTGGCACAATATTAACTGGAGTTAGCATCCCTCTGAGCAGTCTCTGGGCAAATGGGATCGCGGCCGGACAAAAATATTTCAATATTACCACCCAGCCCCCAAAAATGGTTCAACAGGCAAGACCTCAAGCGACACAGCAAGTTGGAGGTGTTGCAACACAACAGCAACTTCAACAGATACAAACATTACAGTTATTGCAACAACAACAGCAAACGAACGGTCTTCCAGTCGTAAGCCAACAGCAACTTGCCCAACTACAGCAGCAAAATAACAGGCCTGCGGTGGCGGCAGTTCAACCTGTCCGCGTGGAGGCAGCGCAAACACAGCCCACGGTCAGCAATGTGGACGATGATGACGAAGAAGAGTCGGAAAGTGGGGACAAAGATAAAGATGCGACAAAAGTGTAAAATTGAACATTGAATTAAAAACTTAAATTTATTATCAAAACGTTTTATTCGGGTGGAACTTCAAACAAAGCACAAGCTCCTCCGAAATGTTTATAAGGGTCTTGGTCCGTGATTTTTATGCCGCATAACCAGCAAAAGAAGGAATTGCATTTGGTGCATTGCATCTTGTTGCAGCCCATGGTTTTCTATATACAAAATATTATAAACGGTTTCAAATTTCCCCATAATTTAATGTTCTAACCTCAATATCAATGTGACATGTTGGGCATTTTTTGTAAATATTTTTAATCAGCACTTCGCTGTCGATATCTTGCTGCTTTCTCACTTTCTTTTCCTCCTCATCCATTCTCCTTTTCTCTTCCTCATCTGCGGCTAAATATTGTTTCACTCTTTCTCTCATTTCACTTTCCGACATTCCACATTGCGTTGTTCCATGAAAAGCTTGATTGCATTCGGTACAAAAACGGAAGTCGCAATGAGTGCAATAACCATATTCTGGTTCTGCCACAACCCTCCTTTGGCAATCAGCATTTGGACAAAGAACCTTTAAAAATTGGAGTCAATTTTGAATTTTTGAAGTTTAGAACATCATCTTACAATTTCCGGGAAATCCTTGAGGGCATCATTCAAAAAGAAGTCCTCAAGCTTGAAAAATACTTCGGCATCCACAATTTCCTTAATTAATGATTGAGAAGCTTCTTGTCCACAACCAGGCTCTGGGCATTTTAGCTCATATATTTGTCCATTGTTGATGTAATTTTCGAAAAAGTCTTTAACACAATCTCTACAAGCTGAAGTGTGCTCACAGCCAAAATCTACGGAATCTCCTAATTCTACTTTATTCAGACAAATGCAGCAGTCGAATTTTGAGTCGCATTCCTCAAAACTTTCTCCACCTTGGCCATGGGTTTCTTGATTTTCTAGCAAATAATGTTCGAGAGCTAGTTCATTAAATTCCATTAATTCTGCGAGAAAGTATTCAATAGCTCCAAATGGTAAATTGTTCTCTTGTTCCATCTCACACTCAAATCCATGATATTCATGTTTGCAATTTGTGCAAAAGATATAGTTGCAAGAAGTACAACTGCCGAAGAAACAATCTAAATCCGTTTCAGAAGTGCTCAGGCATTTAGGACACGAGTGCTGCTTCCATATATGTACATATACAAAAGTATTTATAAAAATTGACTCTACGAAATTAGAAATACAAACCAAATTTTTCAAAACGGCTTCCAATTTTTGATACAACTTTGGTTCCAAGAAAGGTTTGAAAATTTCGGCTTCGATTAAAATTGGGCAATCTGTTTCAATTGGACACTGAATTTCCACAACTTCTTGGCTCACAGCCTCAATTGCTGTTTGCAACAAGCAATTTATGCATAGCTCGTGTTGGCAGTGCAACACGACTTTTGACCTTTCGTCTACAAATTTGTCGCAATTCGTACATTCAAAAGTGTTTCCAAACACTGCAGCCATTATTGCAAATTTTTAATTGAGTTAATCGTTTTGCTCTGGTTGAAGAATTAGTGGCAAAAGCGGATATAAAATATTACATATTTGCCAAGTGAGTATGAGTTTATGGGGTGTCAGGGTGAATGATTGAGATAAGAATGATTGTTCAGTTTCCATCCATCTCCATGTCAACATAAATTTACCAGCAATTAAAAGCCCGATCAAATTACCCATTGTTTTACACTCAGAGCATAATTGTACCCACTCTTACATGTAAATGTGCAAGAAATATCAAGACGAAATTCGTTCTTGCAAAATCTTTAGTCATGTTAACCGTTTTTAGTAAATATTTCTCTTTTTTATATTGTAAGTATTAATACATTTTATTCTAATTCCTAAAATTATATTGGAAATTTAAATGTTGTTATCCAAAAATTTTATAAATGTGCATTTCAATTTTCCCTTCTTTTCACCTGCTAATTTCCCTATAAATATCATAAATTTCCCAATAAATAAGTATTTCCTTTAGTAAGTGGTATATGCCAAGATAAAAATGAACAAACATTTTTTTGCAATTATATATTAGACTCGCTCAAATTACTCATTGTCTGTGTTATGGTTTTCTGGTGCCGTGTTATCAAAATTCATAATTGGCCAACATCAATAAACTAAAGCTTGCAGAGCATTTCAGTGTGAGTTCATCGCCAAATAGAAAGCCAAAGTCAAATGCTAAGTATAAACACTTCAACTCCATTTGTCCATTCAACTGCTCTTAAAAAGTATCATTGCAATTACTAATAGCATCGTTTGCCAAAATGTCAGACAAAACTCTTGTTGCAAGTTACTTCCGATATCCTTCGGATGTAACCTTCCAAGAAATTTTGGATACGTTTAGATACAAAAATCGTAATAAAACATTAAAAAAGAAAACCGAAAGGGTTGAAGAAGAGTTTAATCGATTTTTGAAGTACAACGACTGCGAAACTTTGTCCAAAGTTCTCCGTCTTTTGGCAAAACTAGCTCCCATTGTCAAAGAAGATGTCATTGGGATTTGGCTTTCTCCGAATAATCAAGTTCAGAGATTCAGAAGCTTTTCTAATATCCCAAGAGGTCATTATGATTGTATGCATTGTAAATCAATTGAGACTTGCCACGAGTTATTGGAAGCTACTTTCCGGCAGCCACAAATTGCATGTGTAATGTGCAAAGCAACAAAAAACCTTCAGGAACTGTCTTGCCATCATTACATTTGCAAGATTTGTTGCAAGAATGTGTCCTTTTGTCCCGCGGATGGTACACCCACTCCAAAAGAGAGAGAAGTTGAGCAAAAGAAAACTGCTGAAGACAACTTATTAGCAAAAGTAAGATATATACGATTAATAAATTGCATTAACATATAAATATATTATTCAGCCTCTAATTAATTTTGCAGCTCTCTTGCCCCAAATGTCATAAATCCGCAGACTTCAACCCTGCAAACGGAATGATGGCAGAATGTGAAGCTTGCGAACTCATCTTTTGTTCCAATTGCCTCCAACCCTTTCATGGATACACAGAGTGCATGCTCCCAAATCAAATAGCAGCAAAACCTGATAGCAAATTTTCTGATAACAGCAATCCATTTCTGTCTGAATATGATGTTGACAAATATAACAAACCACAAGAAAAAAGCATTAGCAAAATGGAAGAACTGAATCATGGGGCAACAGCTAGGCAATATGAATTAGGCAAGCATAAAACATAAATGCATGAAAATTATGACTTTAATTTAACGTATCAATTATAAAGACTTTTACAAACCCGAGCAAAACTGAGAACTCTTCACTTCGGATGATTTTTACGAAGCGTTTAAAACTTCGGATCAGCAACTATCCCTTCGAACAGAGCCCTATCCTTGGGAAGCAGTGGAAAGAAGGGAGAGCATGTTTATTCCAGCCCCCTTCCAAAGCCTATCATTTGACAGGTGGGTGGAGGATGAGCTTTTGGAGAAAACCATAAATCTGCTAATTAGCCACAATGGGGCTGAAGAGAATCACGTTTTGTTGGAAAGCTACTTGATGAATTGGAGCATGCGAAAAACATATGGAGAAAATAACGGGATTTTAAGGTAGTTCACAACATGATTTTTTTCCACCAAAGTCCTCCTTCAAATCAATTACTTTTTATGACTCCAGTGCTATTGAGGAAAAGAAGTTGCTTCAAAAGAGCACGATTTTGGCTTTGATCAACACGGATTTAAATGGTCATGGGGGACATTAGATTCTGGGCATTGTGAACATTCCAGCAAAATCTATCGTCATTTTAGATTCGTCCCGAGAGCTATCAAAGACACTTTACCAAAAATTCTTTTTCGGTAATTTACACACCCTGCACATTGCCCACGCTCTGGAAGATTGTCCATTTGGGTTTTAAGCCCAATAGTGGAACCTTTGCTTAAGTTTGGATTGCGTCCAATAAGAAAATGCATTTGATTGTGGGCCTTTGGCTGTTTGTAATGCGTGCTCTGCTATAAATATGGGGACTCGGAGTGACAAGTAGCCAAAGAGTTATCAAGCAAGAGAATGGATATACAATATTTTGTTGGCAGATAAAGTTAAGAAGGCATCAGTAAATGAGAAATTTGGTCTTGTTGAAGCGAAAAGAAATGAACAGCCAAAAGGAATGGAAATTGCATCATTCAAGCCCAAATGGTTAAATGTTGAGTTTAAATTCTTTAAGGACTTTAAGTTGTTTAATGAAAATATGTCTGAAGACTTGTAAATAAAAATATGTAGACACTTTTTAAAAGTATCATGTTTATATTTATCAATTTAAATAAAATAAAAATTACAAGAAATTATACTTACATTTTA
>JAQIXN010001003.1:0-24406 GCA_034698145.1 Proisotoma minuta | reverse complement strand
ACCTTTCCAATGATGCCCCAAATTATGGGGTAATATGAGACTGTAGTAAAATACTGCAAGTGTCGCTGCTCCCGCTTTTTTTGAAATTTTTGATCGATTGACAGTGCTACGGTCATTAAAGTGTCATTAAGGAAACTCAAATAAAGTTTTTCACCAACAATCCTGGCATATATTACAGAAAAACATTAATTATCGGTCCAAAACTAAAAATAAAATAAGTGTAAAATAGCCCAACTTTGGTGACCGTTTTCTAGGTCCCATGACCTTTTTTCGAAAAAGTGAGAAAAAAGGACCTCAGGAAGGGTCTAATGAACAAGAATCTGAATTTTCGTTAAATTCGGTTGGAAATTGTAGAAATAAAGGTTGTACCATTGAGAGCACTTTCCCAACAAATTCACTAAATCCGCAACCACGCCCCCCAGCTCACACCAAATCCACGCATCCAAAAATTGAATGAGGTCTATTTTTTTAACAACCACATGAGTACCAATGTAAAATAACTTATTAGACCTCAAATTGTAATTTTAGGTGACAGGTCTGTGTCCCTTTTAAAAATACTTACTCTCTTAAGAAAAGAAACACCATATATAACAAAGTTTAACTCTTCATTTTACCTAGTTATATAAATCGAATAAATAAAGGGTTAATTTTAAAGGCTCAGTTTAAAAGAAATTCAATCATTAAATCATATTAAAAAATTCAAAGTATAAGACGTTTAAAATTTGCTTTTAAATATTTACATATCTGTATTTTAAATGCTCCTATGAATAGGACAAAATTTCCACGATTAAATTATCCCAAATTCGAAGCTGAAACTTCGTGGTAGTAACTTTTAACGTCATTCCTACACTTGTATTGAAAACCCTGGCAGCATGAAAAAAATCGTGAAAAAATCCCGAGCACCCGACAACGATATATTGACTGAATCACTTTATAAAGCTTTTGAAATATACTGCTTTCTATACCAACACCCTCGATATTGGAGATATTGATTTATTTGGGATCCCATCCAACGAAAAGCTTGTTTTACAAAGGACATTCGACAAATGGGCTCTTATTTGGTCGTCATCTGTTTATGCATCAGTTATCAAATATTTTGGAACCTTGTGGGAATTTGGCAGTCGATGAGCAGTCCTGAGCGGATTCAACAGCTATCATCGATTATTGTTTCTCTGGGAACATTGATGTATCAATGCGGAATTCTTATGTTTGAAGTTAATATGAGGGATGAAATAGCAGTGTTAGTCAACGAAACATTTGAATTTGAATACAGGGTTAGGGATTTTCAAGCAGGTACGGTTTAATTAATTATTGGACCTAAATTAATTTATACAGATATCTTTAAAAAATATCCCTTTTCTTACAATTCACAGGGACGGCAAAGAGCAAAACATTTTGGTCTAAAATTGCAACGAAATTCGCATTACCAAGCTTAATATTCGGCTTGGCAATCCTTCCTCAAATAGTCATCCTTTACCGAATATTAGCAGGGGGAATGGGCAATGTCTTTCTAAACAATTGGCTTGGAATCCCAATATCCATGGCAACAATAATCCCAACAATAGCAATCAGAACTATAGTAAAATTTGTTCTCGCGTCCTTAGCAAGCCGAAACCTAAGCGGGTGTATCTTAACCCTCGTTTCTGTTTTGCGCCTCTTTAACGTTGCAATAAATAATATCAAAAAATTGCCTTTCAACAATCAAAACTGCAGAAGGACAATGAATTACTATACTCAACTTACTGTGAATATCAACCAATTTCTGAAAATTCAGGGGATTTTGACCTTTGGACTAATGATGCTTGGCCTATGCTTAGCCACAGTTGCTAATTATGGAACAATTAAATTTTTCCATACCGTTCGAAACCCTTTCTACCTTTTCTTTCCTTGTCTGGCGATTGTTATCCCTGTAGTAATTTCTTGGACACTGCCACCTGCAATTTCCTGTAATGAAGATACCAGGAAAATACTTCAAAAGTGGAAATGTAAGCTAAGGTCCTTCAAACCAAGAAGAATGATGGGAAGATGGTTGAAAAGTTGCCGACCGGCTAGTTTCTATGCTTGTGTGCATTTTGGTGGCGAAGAATTCAGATTGTTTCCACTTAAGAGGGAGACAAAATCCAGATATTATAATGCAATCAATGATAATACAATTGACGCTCTTTTAGCATTTTGAATTTTCTTTTTTAATAAATTTTGAATTTAGGGCGTTTGTGTTTGCACAAGCACAAGATAAAAAGCTTCGGAAAATATTTTTAATTTTTCTTTAACCAGTCCTTGTTTTATTTTTGTTTTGAAAAACAAAGTTTAGTGAGACCATTAAGGCATCGGCTATTTTTAGTACTGCTATGTAATTTAACTCAATTATGTAAATCGAATAAATAAATAGGGTTACTTTATTACTTGGCTTAAAGAAAATATAATCAACATATAACAACATATAACTTTAAAGTTTATCGTTCGTTAATTACATTAATATAAAGCTTCTTTTCAAGGGAAAAAATGCTAACTTCAGGTAAAATAAAATAAATAAAACGTTGTAAACGTTGGGACTAGCTCTCCATTTGAATTAAAGTGACTATTGACAAAACATAACTGTATGCCTGGGTCATTTTGCCATTTTGTCCCGGACCACTTTGCCCTGCTTTAATCCTATATGGGGCAAAATGGTCCGTGACAGACAGACAGACAGACGGACAGACATGACCAGAGCAATAGCTCTCCAGGTATGGCGAGCTAATAATATGTATAAATTACCGCATCCGCTCGATCCTAGCAGAGAATATCTACCAGTTTGAAAAAACAAACAAAAAACATAAATTAACTATAATGCAATTTGCATGCTTTTGTTGATGCTAAACTATTTATGCGACCTTAAATCATCCCGATATAGAATTATTATTGCATAAAGAACAAAGCCAGTAAAACTTAAAATGCATAAACAAAATGATTTGGCCATTTATAAAAATATTGTAATTAGCCATGTTCATTAGTTTTAACTGTCAAATGTTTGCAATTATGTTTAATAAACCTTAGTTTAATCACTTTATCCTCATCATTGGCAATCATCTCTTGTTCCAAGTGTCATTCTTCTGCACAGCCAAGGTCGATAACAGAAGTAAAAGTATGTTACAGGCACGTGCTTTGATTTTTATTGTAAATCATCAATTGCAATTTGCAATATGAATGCATTTTATTCTTCAAAAGGTGTAATTGCAAACAAACTTTAATGTAATCTTGGCCTGACTGAGAAAAAATGAGACATTTTACACACAAATTGTTTTTGATAAAAAAAACTATTATTAGATAAGTGCAGTTGGCCTTGAATATCAGAACGATCTTAATAAAATTATTGTAACTTGTCAGGCAACACTATAAATATTGACCTGCCGGGTGCGAATATATTTTGGATATGATGAATTTCTCCATGTTTGACTTAAAAATCACAAAAGATCTAACTTTGGTTAAAAAAAATCTGTAAATTATTTTGATGGGTTTCATTTTTCATTCATCAGAATGAGGAAGTGTTCCAAGAAGCTTTGCTTCTGGATTCTGGATAACAAACTTGTTTTACCTCGATATGTGAATTTCCCTAATTTGGTTGTGAAGAAATGAAATAAAATACAAAATGTTTGCTTACATGGACCCTTCTTTGACCGTCATGTTGAAATCGTTGAGAATTACTGAAGTACCCTTGTTACTTTTATACGATTTGCAAGCATTTCTGACGGACAAAGCTGGGACAGTATTTTTCTTCTTTTTCAAATTGAGGGTGCTCATTCTCCTGGCCACTGCGACACAAGGGTCCGGGTCCTTTATCATAAGATCCTTTATTGGACTGTTTCCCGTTACAATGTTGGTATTCATGTCCAGTTCATGCACTTCAGCGTCACTAATATCTCCAGCTTCTGGACTAAACGCTTCATTTTCTATCCTATTTGAAAAACAAATTAGAAATAGTTAAAAAACGATAATGTTTTAATTTTATGTCTAACCCTGTGACTTGGTTTTTCATGTCCGAGGATTGCATGTTAAAAATATGTGCGAATGTTGCCTTATTATTAGTCGTTTTCATGAAATGAGATTACTCTAAGACGATATTAATTGCACGTAAAGTTTACTTTTGAGTCACTCTAATAAGTTATTGTCACGCATAGATACGATAATCTCTTATCCCTGATGACCCACACTGCCAATGATCCAACTAATCAAACTGACTGTCAGAGACTGACTGAAGAAGAGTACTAAAAAATGTGACTTCCAGTGGCACTCGTTTTCCTTTCTCATGAGACTCTTTTTATCTTTGTTAAAGAAGTGACTATCAAGTTCCGTGTAGTCCATTTACAAAGACAAGCATTACTTTGCATATTTACCTTAGCTATAAGTTACCTTCATTAACTTACGGGATTATAATAATGCAAATATTTGTTTGTCCTATTGCCGTCTGGTTTTCTAACGAAAAGTAAAGTAAACAGCGAAAGAGCCATAAAAGTCATCAATCATTAAATAAAATAAGCAATTAGTAAGGGAAAAAACTTGTACAATTTCATGAAATTAATTGGGCCAAGTGAGACGGGAAATTGAGACCTTCTTAAATTCTTAATATATTATAGGCGCAAATCATGCTGCAAAGTTTTGAGACAAAACGTAAACACACGACTTTTGCAAAAGTGTGGAAAATTGTTTACAATTCTAAATACAAGCTGTTTTAAATTATTTTTAAATTGATATGGAATTAAATACGAGAAAAAGGTCCCTTGCAACGACTAGTCAAGACCCTGACCCTGACGAAGATGATAGACGAGGCGTTGACCCCCTCGGGGAAAGTGGGGACGAAGATATCATCATGGACAACTGTTTTAGTCCAACAGAGTATGAAGACGAAAACGATAGCAGCAGTGACGAAGGTGACGACGATGACGAGCCTTCAATGACCCATGAAGAATACAAAAAGCAAATCAGGAATATGCTTAATATCAGCTCGTAATTATTGATTCACTAATTTAATTTCTAAGAAGAATAATTTTTTTATACCCATTGTTTTAATAGGAGATTTAAGAGCAGTGTAAATTATGTGACCCATGCAACCCTTATTCCTTATTTCTGGGGTTCTGTGCATCAATATTTTCAAGAATTAATGGAAGTCTTTATAATTTCTGATGGATGGATGTTGAATGACTTTCTAAGAGTTGCCGAATCCAAGAAATTGCATCTAATATTTAGATGGTATGTTATGATTTGCATCTTTCATTGGTAATAATACTGAAAAAGTCTTGTTTCTAACTGATTCAGTGCCTACACAAAGAAGGGAAGGATAGAACACAGAGCAAAGCATTTCCGAATAGCTTTTCAAATTATTCTTGACGCAGCAAAATTCCAATGGCTGGCCCCTTGGAAGACGAGAAACACCTTTGGGATAAGTATTTGTACGAAACGACAAATTGGCGGACTCTTCCTCGCTTACTACTTGCTTTTAAAACAACCTGAGCCAATTCTTGGAGTGTTGTCTACTGAAAAACAGAAAATAATTATTGATCCAGATGATTCGAGATCCATACGATTTTTTATCAACGATATAAATAAATTGGAAGACGCTGGGAAAGGGAAAGAGCTGAAAAAGGAAGTCAAACTTTTGTTTTTGAGGCTTCATCATCAGAATTTACTTGAAAAGTGCTTACTCCGAGACAATGTAATTTTTAAAAATATATATTTATTATTAATCTTGTTAATCTTGTTATATTCATTTTATTTTACGATAACGATTTTTTTAGTACTCCTTGGATGCGTCTGCCCTTATTTTAGCAAGTTGCAGATCAAATCCTCGCCTTAATTATTTTGGCGTTTTGAAAGATGTTCGCGACAAGCTACTCTACATGACATATCAAGGGATTGGAAATGCCACATTTAGAGAAATGTTGAAAGTTGCTCGTGATATATGTGATAAATCCAAAAAGACATTGGAAACGGAAACAACAAATCCTCAATCTTCTTCAAAACCTGTTGTAACTTTCCAAACTAAGCTTCGCCAAAGATTGGACAGCGTTTTTCAGCAACACTTTAAATCTACCCCATCAGCCTCCTGTGATGAGCAACCAGACGAATCTACTCCCGTCAATGAAGAAATATTCTTAGCAAAGAAACGAAAAGCAGCTAAACAAAAATGTAAAAATTCGTTCCCACCGGAAAGGAAAACAAATTGGACCGTCGCGGATGTGACTGCTTTAAAAAATGAAAGAGATTTAGCAGTGATAGCTTTTAGAGTTGTAGAAATATTAAAATTTGTTACACCAGAAAATCCTCTCACAATTTCACGTTTGGTCAAGACACAAATGGATGAAACTGCAACTGAACTGATTGATAAACGGATGATGGTAAGTATTACGACTCCAAATTTATATTCCAATTACTCCAGTGATTATCTTTCTTTTAAAATAGCAAGATAAAAAACTTCATGACAATCGTCTCCAATGCCCAAGTCGGGTGGCAAAACTTAGCAAAAAAGGTACACAAACCCATTTTTATTTAAAAAAAAATCTACTTCAACCGATTTGTAACTTTATGCTTTTCAATAGGAAACCACCATTTTATAGAAACACTTGGAACAAAGTCTTGGAAGGAATATCTCACCAACGATGTTGGAAATACTTCAAATAATATTCCAAAAGAGCAACTTTCAGCTGCAGAGTTATTAGAAAAGCTGAAAACTCATAAAGTAATTGGAATCGAGCCTAATTTAATATTTTCAAAGAAAAAAGAACATGAACTTTCTTCCGATGATGACGAAGACTTAGAATTTGATTTTGAGGACAAGGACGAATTCAAGTCAAAATCAAAAGCTTTAAAAGAAGCTGCAAGACAACAACAAAAGTTGACTAATAAAAAGAAACTACCTGAATATGTGAGCAAAATATGCATATTAAATATGCCAAGTATAAATAATCATATTTTTTTAGTCATTCGACATGCCTGAATTATCGTTAGAACATCACAACAATCAGGGAAAAATATATGACGGCCCATTTTTGGACACAGTGGAAAATGTCATTGCGAGCACTTCTTCTGCCGTATCCAAACTATCCATCGATAAAACAAGCGACACTCCTAAAAAGGTTCCAAAGTCTAAAAAGACGCCAGAACCAGTGAAGAAGAATCAAAGGGGAAATAAGACGAACAAATAAAACTGACTTTACCCCCAAACTGCGGGACTAACTAAAAAAGTACCAACTTTTTCAACCAAAAAAGCCAAGAAAATTAATTAAAACTATCAAAACTATAAAATGCAGGCAATTAGAAATTCATTGTTCAGTTTTCTTCGGTAAGCTCTTATCCATTTCTTAATAACTGAACTCGATAATAAAGTTTTATAATTTTCTTTAGGTATCCTTCCATTACAAATGCGGTTTCTTCTCGTGGATTATCAACTCTTCGAGTACCGCAGCCAACAAGTCCAACATTGTTTCAATCAGTTAACTCTTTGCCCCTGTTGACAACATCCATAAGAACCATCATTCGTTTTCATTTCCCCAGACCCCAAGAAACCAAACGAATAAGAACTCATGGTTGGAAAAAAAGAATGTCTACAAGAAATGGACGATTGACCATCATGAGACGGATTTTAAAGGGGAGATTTTGCCTCACCCACTGAGATTAAAACACAGGCAACATGTATTAAATAGTCGGCAGGAATAAAGTCAGTAATTTATAAAATGTTTTCAAGAAAATTTGTTCTCAAAAGTTGTCATTTATTTAATATTTTCATTCATTAAACATTTCACTCTAATAATAATACCTGTCATTAAATAACATTAATTTATTAGGGGTATTGATTGTGGATATGAAGGGAAGAGAAAATAAAGGTCATCAATTCAATAACCTATGATTTTATTATTACACTTCATTATAATGAGATCTCATTCAGTAAGATGTAAAATACTTAAATTATTGATAACTGTCTATTTACAAATCTGTGGAATGATATTGAATATTTTGTAAACATTTCATGTTCAGTAATAATACGAAATTCATGTTCATTTTATAATAATAATAACAAGTTTATAACAAAACATTTAAATAGAGATGAGATCAGGTAGATACACAGAACAATATTTTTACACTGCTACAATAATTGAGACATCATTTAATTACTAACTTTAATAGGTATCCTAATTTTACTTGCTAAATTTGGCTGAATGCAATGCAAATTTTACTTTAAAACACTTTGTTTTGTATTCATAAATGATTTTCCTTTTAGAACATGAGAGGTAAAGAAATATGAGTTGATTGGTAAGTAATTACATAGAGGATATAAATTACAATGCGATTTGATAAATGACAACAGTCTTTATAAATTTTGTTCAAGGAAATCTCTCATTGCATGCTCTCGAACAAAATTATGTTAGCACCACATGCAGCCATTACATTTCAAAATTAAAGGAAAAACTTGAATTTTAGGACCTATTTTGGCAAAAGGTTGTACGTATATTTTTAGAATACAGTACGTCCGTAAAAAAACTTGAACAATATTTTATTACTGTCTAGACGTCTACATCGTTATCATACAACTCCCAATAATCAATTAACTCATCATTATTGTTACTTGTTCTGCTTTTCACAGTCGTGGCTAAACTCTTATTAATAATACTAGGATTAGAATTATGATTATGACGATGATGATGACGAGATGTTGTCCTCAATTTTGCCTTTAACGTTTCCCCGTTCTTATCTTTTTGTTTTATTGGGCATGGACCTCTGCAACTCTTGGTGACTTTTGGTCTTGGTAGAGAATGACATGCGTGTCCAGCCGGCCGTCCACTGCCATACCAAACACAAGACAAAATTCTCGTCCGAAACTCACAGTTGCACTAAAATTTCAAATTCAATTACAATTATCAATTTTAACATAACAAGTCAAGGTGGACAACATACAGGGGTCCAAGCTTGAGTATGCCATCGTCCAAGACATTTGGGATTATAGCACTCGAGTGCTTCCACAGGCTTTTCTTGAGGATCGCAAATCTCAATTTCCCCATTTTCTCTCACACTCGTTCCATTGGGATATTCGCAAGAGACCTGGCGTCTTTTCAGAGCTATAATAAAAATAATAAGAAACAAGTGACCCGGTTATTCATTAATTTTCTGAGTTTTTTTTTTATATCCAATGCAGATGTACAATATAAATACTTTTGGGAAAATTTTCTTTTATACTTGGCTGTATGTGATAACTTTCTCTTTGCAGTAACTGTATAAAGTTGGATATTTTGCGACCCAACTTCTGTTGGTGTAATAAATAGGGAAAAAGATGGATGGCCAAGGGACAGAAAAATGAGACATTCATGCACAAACTTTTCTAAAAAAAACTATTCAATACTGAATCGAATGAATGAATGAGGTGGGCAAGTTAATTAAAAAACTTTCTCCTCAGATTAAACTGCCATAAGTGTCAAATATTTAAAAGTCAACTAAAATGGTCATCTCTCTTGAGACTTTTCAAGAAGAAAAATTTTAACGTCAGAATTTAAGACGTCATAGCTTTCTCTTGCCTAGTTTCTTTTACCGGATTTTCTAATTGGTTGGGTAGCTTACAAGGCATAATTCATTTCAACTTATTTCGGTTCATTCATCTTCTTAAAATTAAACGAGTGGTTAGTTTAACATAAAGTTTTTACTCAAAGTACCAGTGTTCCAATTAAAGCATTCTGAATCCAGGCAGTTGGTCCATTCTCCCACGACCCACTCCACGTCTTTTGTATCCAAACTTTTGGACTTTTCCTTTGACAGCAACTTTTCAACTTTGGAGAGCTCATCGTCATCCTCATTAGAGAGGGATTTTAACCTTCCAGAAGACTCCCAAATGGAATTAGTCACATCCAAATTTTCGGCGTCAATAATATTTTCACTTCTAATCTCAAGGGCCCCTTGAGATGGAACCTTATTCCTCCTTATTCCATCATTTCCCAACCATTGTCCAACTTCAGGATTAAAAATATTTTGAAGTGGCCATCGGATCTGCAAATTTAAGATCTTTTCATAAAACGGGGTCAAGTTTTTTTCGTCTTTTTATTTGCTTACCCAGCAGAAAAGAGAAAATAAAGAGTTGAGAAAGAAAGATTGAGGTGAAGACGAAGCGGAAGATGTTGCTGAAGATTCGTAAAATTTAGAATTTGGAGTTACAACCTAAAAAAAGTCACACCCCAAGCAGATAGAAATAGAAAAAACCACACCAATTAGTTCATTTATTTAAACACAGTTATTTCCCCAAGCATACATACAGCATTAGACATTAGACGCATAAATTAAATACATGAAGTAAGAATTTTCAAACCTGCTGGTCTGCATAAAGAGTACTGTCATGTACATTTGCTCTACCACGAGGTCGTTTATCTTTCTGATTCACGTCTCCTGTAAAGTAATGTACAAAAAATGAGAGTCACGTATGTACAAATTCATTTGCTTGCATGCATTGATTTGTACAATCTTCATGTGTATTTAAGACTATAATCAGATATTCAAATTAGAAGTTATAACGATTTGTCCATGAATATGTTAATGCTAATTTCAATTGCATGTTTCTTTCCGAAAGAAAGTTCAAGAAAAAGGGAATATCCTCAAGACTTTTAAATTGTTGAGAAATTTTTAAGCTATCTAAAGTATTGGAAAAGAAGAGTAACTTTATAATAGCCCGAGTCCTTCCAACTTTTACACAATTTATTTAGCTTGATTGAAGAGTGCAGACTTTTTCAACACATTCAAAAAAAAATCCAAAGCAAAAAAGTTGATCTTTAAACGGTAAATAAATTTTATATCTTTTATAAAAATATGCATTCAGGTTTAAAAAAAAATATATTTAGTTATAAAAATGGTTGGAGTGGAAAAACCACCAAGCTCACTTGTCCGGCGTAATTCAGTCAAAACACTAACAAAACGAGCTTCATTTAGGAGAAAATCACAAAAATATGAAGAGAATTATGCAACATTTGTTCGCCGAGTCCTCTTCATTATTCAAAATGACCAACAAGGTCAAGTGAAAAACTCTCAACTTAGCTTATCAAAAGAGACGGTGGAAGTAATAAACTCGTTTATTAATGACGTCTACGGTCGAATAGTGGAAGAGTGCAACCTTTTACTCAAAAAGACTGGACGCAAAACGCTGACAGAAAGAGACATTCAATACTCGACAAGATTAGTGCTTCCAGGAAGTTTGGCCGATTACTCCCATGACTTTGCAAATAAATCTTTAACCTTGTTCAAAAATGGGGGGATACAGCCCAATGATACCAGTGGGGCATATCCTCAGTAAGTTAAAAGTTATTGACAATTTTCCCTTAGTCTTATATAATTGTAATTTATATGTTTTGATGAAATTTAGGGTGAGTGGATCAATTTCCTCCGAGTCTGAGTTGCTGTATCAAACATTTCGATCAAATATTCGATGTCATTCATCCCCAGTTCGACGTTCACGTCTACCAAATGCATGTAATAAGGATACATCTTCGGTATTTGAGAATAGCAGGTAACGTAGTTTTAGGTATGATATTAAATTAATGCGATAATAAAATATTTGAGCCAAAACTTTTTACTCTTCCAGAGTCAACGAATCTATTAATAGAAATGAAAATAATAATGGAATATCATCTCCCGAAGTGGCTCAACAGCCAGACATTTCACAAAGTTCCAGTCGTCGTAGAACTCCACAACGGATCGTTCCACGAGGACCTTTTTCTGCCCTTATTAGATGCATTCCGCGTTTATTTAATCAGTTTTAAAATAATTAGCCTATAAAAATTTTCTAGTCCATTTACCATTCTTTTAATAAAAAAACTCAAACGTATTTGTCAAATGATTATTTGGGAAAAAAATATTAATTAACTTACCAGTGTAAGGTTTTATCATCAAAGTAATATTTGAAACTGGTCTTCCATTATCTGTAATGAAAGCATTGTAAGAAAAAGTATAAAAATAAACGATCTAATTTATTTTGTATGTAATCGTACAAACGCATGTGAAAATTCCTGAATCACTGTAAGTTGTATTTTTAATTTTGAGAATTCCAGACTTGTGAATAAGTTCCATTCTTTCTGGTTGGACTTTGAGGTATTCGTGACCCTTCATCCAAATGAGGGAGCCCTTATCCATCCCTTTTCCTGAGGGGCATCGCAATCTTAAAGAAATTCCTGCATACACCGTTGCTTTTCCTTTGACGGGTAGTGTGACTTTATCCCTGTATTCTGGGTCTGAGGAAGAGTAGTCGTGAGTTTGTTGGCCAACAGGTCGAACCATCTGCGAAACAATATACAAAATTGGTGTTCATTTGACCCCGACCCACAAACCAAGATATATTTTATGGCGTTTCCGCACAAAACTCTCTTTGGTAATCAAGCTTTTTTCTACAAATGAAAATGCTGCTGCGGATTTTGTTACTTTATGTTTTGTTGAGGTGAAGGAAACAACCCCCAAAGGAGCGGAAATAAAGCAAAGTGATTGTTCTTTGCTTTGCTTGGTTTCAAATAAGTATATATACTCTGCAGTGCAGAGAGAAATAGTGAAAGGTGATGATGAGCTGATTAATAATGGAGAAAGTTATCCAACACATGCCTATCTATACTTTAAGAATCAGTAACAACGTTGATATGCGAGTGCAATCCAATCTTTAATTCATTTTATATGTTGTTCTGAAATATTTACGATCAGAGACCGGATGTAAGTAAGGGAAAAGGGATAATGAAGAAAATCTGCGAAACCTTTTTTTTTATTTCATCAAATAAAAGTCGAGATCTATACATCATCATGCGTATATAAGTAATAGAAAATAAATCATAAAACGAGAAATTTTCAAAAGAATGTAAGAAAGGTCATGCTCTGAAAATTTCAATTATTTCAAAAGAATAATGCTGCCAACTATTTTTTACTGACTGGACAAATGTTGTACCAAATTGTGAACCAACATTACTCTGACGTAAAAGTATCACTGTCTTCTCTAATATTACTTTTAATTAACTTTTTTTCTACATAGAAATAAGAAAGAGCTGTCAATCATTCAGCATTTACACTGAAATGGAATTTTCTATTTATGAAAAGAGAAAAAAATGAAAAGCGTGTCATGAGAATAGAGAAAGACATGAATTTATTTATGTTAGTGGAATGTTAGTTATCTGTGTTTTGGCTGGCAAGTTTATTTCACTTTCACTCATAACAATATAATTCGGCCTAGTTTTCTCCTTTACTTGATCTGTATAAACTGCGACCATAAAGTAATTTCGCTTTACTTGGTTTTGTTGAGTAAATCTACAACTTTTATCGATCTTGTGCATCTTTCGTCGCTACTACTACTACATACTATTATTACTACTACACAAAGTAAACTTTAACCAAATCCTAACTTTACCCATCCTGAATCTTACTAAATGTCTCAAGCATTTGGAATTCTTTTTTTTTCATTTCTTGGGTTTTTTTGCCAAACAGTCTTATTACAGCGAGTTATAAGCTCAATGTATGTGATGGGATGCTAAAAGCGTTGTGAACAGCTTCATTAAATATTATGTATGTCTCTAAAAAATTAAAGTTAAAAAGATGCTTTGAGTAGGAGTTTACGCTTTGGAGTGTTTTATCTGACAAAAATGGTTTGTAAATCTCTGGTCCTTGAGACGATAGCCTTTATATCAGAATCAAATCAAAACTTCTCTCCATAATAATATCTGTATATATAAGTATGTATATGCAGGGCTTTCTCCAGGCTAATGATGTTAGATATGTATCAGAAAACTCGCAAATTTTGCCAAAGTCACAAAAGAACTTTTTACTCCTCCACTTCCTTCATCCAACTTTTACACTCATGTTGTCTGCCCATTTCTAATGCTCTGGGAAGGAATGAACTATTGTAGGTAGGAGGAGATTTTCTCTGGCCTAAACTAAATTGTTGGCCACACTCCAGAACATTATCCCACTTAGGCAATCCAATTCCAACAAACCAAAGCAATTCAATTCCAGATAGTTCTCTTCTGGATGGGGACAATTACCTTGGAACAGGATTTCTTGTTGCATGATTTTGTCTCTGCTGGCTTCGTTTTCGAGATGCAGTGAGCGTCCGCATTCGTTACCTCGATGATCTGACCCAAAGCACTCATCTGCTTGCAGTGGATTGCTCGAGTGCGAATTCCACCTCCACAAGCTTTGGAGCACTTAAATTGAGAGGAGATAAGAATAATCAGCGTTGATTTGAGGATATTGTGTATGATTTACAAAAAAGAGAAAGAGGAAAATGTATATCACCTTGCCCCATTCTCCTGGTTGCCAGTAAGGAGGACAGTTGACTGTGATACAATAAAATGCATTACTTTCACTTTGAATTCGCCACTTATTGCAATGCATATATATTGCTTATATATGTAGATCTTACCTGTGTTGCATAACATTTCAGTTCGTGGGATTGAGGAGGGACAAATGCTTGCAGGAACAATGACCGTATTGCCTAAAAATTGTCAATAATATATATTTATTGGCATCAAAAAACACGTCAAAAAAAATTGTTACCTCTTGTTACTTCATGAATACAATTCACCTGTAAACAATATGCAAATATCTTATAATTCAGTTCAAAAGTAAAGCTTAAAGTAATGTATCATATCTACAATCTATATATTGTCAATCGATTTATTTTTCTTATTGAAATAAAATGACACATTACTGGCAATCGTCCATAAAAATGTATTATTCCGAGGCCAAAACCAAACGTCTTGTCACATTAAAGATTTATCTTTATATGTACGTCAAGTAGACATGTCCATTTATTTGCTAAATCAGCAAATAGACACAGATACCTTTGAGATATTGGTACATTACTTGATATGTAAAACAGATGACTTTAATTGATTTTGGTCTATTAAACAGTTTTCATTTCTATTGATTTTAACTTGTGATGATAGAATGCAATCTAATTTCTACTTTCTCCTATAATATCCTATAATAATAATTATTCTAGCAGTTAATTTCATTTATTCAAGAACTAATGAATGTTATCGTTTCCATTTTCTTCTTTCACTATAAAGATAAGCGGCTCTCTTTTTGTTCGTAGTAATAAAGTATCTTGGTCTCTTTTGTCTTACTCCAATTTACCTTTATGTCTCCTGCTTTTCATCATCAAGTGAATCGGTTAGAATGCCAATCCAACTAAATCGTCCAGCCGAGTCAATGACATTGGCTTTGGCATTGAATTCTGGACAATGGAATGGATTTCTTTCCAATTGTTACTTTAGAAAGTTGGACTTTCTTTTTGTCCATTCTTACTTTTGGCCTCAAGAAATCCGAACAAGTTCTGTTATGATTCTTCTATCTCTTTCTTTTCCCTAAAATAAACTCTGAACATTGGAGAGAGAAAGTGAAGTAGTTGAGATTCATTCTTATTGAGAAAATTGAATATGAGTTTTCCTCTCAAAAAATACTGGTTGGATATGATATGCAGACTAACCCAGATACAACATAAAGCTAAAGGGTGCACTGTATGAGCTTTTACGAGATATAAAAAAGTGTTTGGCTTCCCATAAGCAGACTGATCTATGATCCATCCATCCAAATCCCATTTCCTCAACTTTCAATGCATATTGATCACGAATTCTCTCCACTGACTGTCTCTCATATCCATGAAGCCGATCTATTTCCAGTCACTCAAGTCCGTCCGAGAGGAGAATGTGTACTGCCTTCTCACGGCTCGGTCATCTTTCAATTTCTGCGTTTTCAATTCCTCAATTCCTATTTGAGACAGATTCCTATCCATCATCAAACGTGTTTGTCTGTCTATCTGCCTAGTCCTTGAGTTTGGTACACGGAAATCTTATTCTTTCTCCTTTAATAAAAGCCTATTCAACCAACGAGTGTGGCAAACCACAAAGGGGGAGCATGATATGAGAAGACTCTAAACATTATCATTCCCCAGATTCTCATTTTTGCATCCGACTCCCATTCAAATAATCCAAATCCAATCGTAACTTGAGTCACACTAAACTATATATGTAGAAAGGGAGAAAGTGAAGATGCTTAAGAGACCAAAAGCAAACCGGATCCTTATTTTTCACTTTTCTTCTCTCGCTGAATCTTATCCCTTCTTAACTTTATTCAAAGTCTACTCAATAGTTTGTTCACACTTCCTTTGATTCAATCCATTTTACCTTTCACCAACTCAACGTATGTATATATGCATAATATTTTGTTGTCCAATCTCTACTCTGTAAAAAAGCTTATTGCATGTAAATAAATAACAAAATATTTAAATATGTAGAACTTTAGTTTTTTCATCTTCCAAAATTGCGTATTTAAATGTGCGACAAACAACAATATAAAAATGAAGAAAAAAGTAAATGCGTCACATGCCAAATTCAATTTTCAATTCATTTCCGCCCTGTTAGGTACAGATCCTAATATCTGGCAGAATGTCACTCAATATTCCTAGATCTATTCAAGAAAAGAGTAAACTGATTTTTCACCTCACGAGCCATAACGCCACCCCCACAGGGCTTGGAACAAGGTCCAAACTCGGTGACATTCCATCTTGGGGGACACGGATGATCGTTGCAAGTTCTTGTAGTGGCAATGTCCGGTTGAGGTTTATCCATACAAAGAACGGGCGTTGCGATTCTCTGGTCATAATCTCTGACACATTGTATCATGGCTTCTTGGATGCCTTTAATTGAATTTTATAATTGGGGTAAATTACTGTAAACTATATAGAGCAGTCAATTTAATTGTTATACCTCCGAGACAACTGGCAGAACAAGGAGTGTATCCTAAAACCTTCCAGGAGAAAGTCATGTCTTGTATTGAAATTCCAGGTGGGAGACCAACAGAAAGTGTTTTTCTTAGTCCATCCCCACTGCTAGTTCCAGAGTCAGCCAGAGCTGCCTGATGCACATCAGACAATCTTTCACCACTCCAATCCCTTGAAGAGAAATGTATGTATTAACAGAAATTCACATAAGTGAATATAAGTGTGTCTACCCTAAATGACAGGGAGAGCCAAAACAAGGTTCATCTGAAACTGGTTTTGGACCTGGACATTCCTTGTCGGGGAGATTTGCAATTGTTCTTGAAAACTCGAGGAATATTTTGCATTTAACTTCCCTTGTTCTTCTTCCTTCTCCACAAGTAGCACTGCATTCAGACCATTCTCCAGCCACAAAACTGAAATACATAGGACATTAGGAAAATTGCATATCATTGGAAAATAAAATTATATTCTTCAATTTCAGTGCAATTATTCGTTAGTGCATTTTATTTAAATTAGAAAGTGAAAGTTATATGCATTTTAACATTGCGTTGCATTGTGCTGTATGAAAATGACAAATGGAATGAAATGTTTATTTGTTGTTTTTTCTCGAGTGTCTCTCGTTCTAATCTTTAACTGGTTGGTTGCATTTGCTCATATAAATTTTCATCATGCTTTCGTGTTTTTGTCTGGACTCATGTCATGTTCACACCCTGAAAATAATGAAAAATACATGTATCTTATGTAGAGTCGACATTTTCCAAAGAAATTTTTCTTTTCAAAAATATTACGAACCAACTTTCGCTAAAAGAAATTTACAAAGTAAAAGAAGATGGGTTATTTAAGTTATATTTTATTCTTATTACTGCGTATGAATATTTGTGTAAATTCTCTAGTTTTATTAAACTGTTGAAAGAAAGTTGTTTCTGTTTTCTGAGTTGGTTGACTAATATTCATATTCATATTTTGTTTCCAGAAAGAATGGAATGTTTTAAATATGAAAGAATTTCAGAGAGGCATAACATAAGAACAGAAAAATGCAGCCACAAAACAATGGTAGCAGTTAGGATTTGCATCACATTACATTTCACACTTTTCACAGCCAGCCAAAGCCACAAAAGGATCGTAAAAAACTTTCTCCCATTATCTTACACTTACAGACAAAGCTAAAGCTTCCTACTTTACTTACAACTTGGTTTCGGGACATTTACTCTGGAAAATTGTATTCCAATTGAATGACAACTTTATTCCAAGTCAATTCAAAATCAAGATCAAATTCCGGCTAGAATTCCCAAGGATTTGGACCAAAGTCGATGTGCTTGAAATCAAAATGTACTTCCGCTACGAATTTTCAGTAGCATATGTATACTTACTTGCAAAAACCCTCACATTGGTTTCATGGTACGAAAATGAGTGTTTGGTATAGTTTCCGGCTTTACGCATGATTTCCGTTTTGCCTTATCGGCAGATATTTTGCAACAATATTTCCATTTCTACTTGGTAATATTTCCGTAAAGCATTTACCTTTAAAAAAAAATTCTACAGAGGATGGACTAAATGTAATGTGATGCTTATCTTTATGTCTGAATGTAATACTACAGTGAAATTTTATTCTATCTCTTTAAATCCTTCTTGCTAGAAATGTTAATGGTATGAGCACAATATAGTATTCGCTAACTATGCAAATTATTTTTCTTTTTTCTTTTGAAATTACCTGAACTTATTTTATTTCAACAGATAATGTAATTTTATACATTTTGCAACCAAAGTAGAATGCGAAACCATTAAAGAGTTTACTGTTCCAAGGTCTCATTTTGTACAGTGTAATGCAATACTGTAAAATATAATTTAATCAAACCGATGCAATTTTCATGTAATAAAAAATAGCAAAGTCATTGAAATTGCATGTTGCTCAAGTTCCATTAAAAAGCTCAACTTTTCTGGTAATATTTTATAAGTTTATGGACTTGTTGGTTTTTTTTATGTCTGCGATATTTTTGCGAAATTTTGCATGCAGCTTGTATAGTTCTATAGTAGTATTATGTTGCAAAAGTAAAAAAGTTTGCAGATTCTAAATTGTATTATTTTTTGTTACTGACATTTTATACTCCGATAAATTATGCCCCCCTAAAAGTAATGAATATTTAAGTTCAAGCAAGTTTTGCTGACCAGTGTGGCCTGAGAAATTCTAAATAGTATTTTTAGAAGTGTTCTAGAGCAATAAACTAAATTATGTGGAAATTTTATTGCAGCGTTTGAAAAAAAGGTTTTCCCTACAAGAGTGTCAAAGCAGTGACTTATATAGTATTAAATATTAGCTTGTTCACTTTCTCCATAACTTTATTGAAAAAATACTGATATGATTTACAAGTATGAAATAATTAAGCGAATAAATGTTTTCCAATTAATCAAGTGCAAGCGAAAGTGAAGTGAGTGTATTATATTGTCAGTGGTTGCTTCAGTTTTTTTTTTAGAAAAAGTGCTTTGCAGTTGTAATTGTAGTGGATATATTTCGAACATGTTTACCTGAGAAATAACCATCCACAAGAAAAGTACACTCGCACTTTGCTGAAGAGGCAACCAACGACGAGAAGAGAAAAGGAGACAACAACAGAGCAACAAAGAAACATATTAATAGTCAGAGGAAGAATTAAAAGAAAAGCTATACAAGGTTTACAATAAAATTAGACACAATGAAAAACAATTTAGTCACATTAGTTGGGGCTTAGCTAAATAAGCAGACGCTACCAGTTTCACAAAGGAAGAAGAAAATTTGCAGACTCAAGTGAAGATTAGCTTTAGGCAAGATGCTAATTTCGTCAGGGGATTATCACCCAACAGTATTTAGCAACCATATATTTATACCAACATACTCAGTCCCTATTCAAAAGAAGGGTTTAAGTCAATAAAAAATTCATGAGTTTAAGAAGGCAAGGAATTTTTCCTTTCTCTTTGCAAGGAAAACCTCTGATCTAGAGGAAATGTAAATTCTATTCACAGATTAAATTCAAAGGGAATACTCAACAAGAGGAAAAGGTGGAAAAAGGTAACGAAGCACGAAATAAAGGACTCATGGGATAAAACTACAGAGATCAACTCAACTCTCCCATCTCTTTCTTTCTTATATAACATTAGCTGGTCTTTGTAATTATCTATATGCTTTCATCTAGTACTGCTACTTTTAGTTTGCTACTGTTTTTCCATGAAAATGTGGCTCTTTTAAAATATTGTTTTAAATACTTACGTTGGTTCAGAAGGTAGTGCGTTGCTGTCGAAAAGAACAGCATTGTCCATGGGAGGATATGGTTGAATAAGTGGGAGCGTGTGTTCTCTTTGAAGTTCTTCTGAAAAAAGATTAATTTATGCTAAATGTCCTTAATTCGAATATTAATACCTTCTACATAAACATCATTGTCATTGTCAATATCTGGATTGTTGTAGTCCACATTTGGGATGAATTCAGCTGTTGTCGTACTTGAAGGATAAGTTTGAATTACATCCCGAACATTTACAGTTGTGGTTTTGACCCTTCGTTTCTTTGTGGGTCCTCGATTGAAGACAGTTGGAGGGGGAGAAGTTACGCGTGGGCAATCAGTGTCACAATTCTTCGTTTCCCCTGGTTGAAGTCGAACATCGCAGCTAGAGCTTGGGAGGTTTGAAGAATCTCTGCATTGAACGTTGCGGATCATGTAACCCTTGTCACAAAAACACTGCATAGAAAAGGAGGAAATGCAATGTTATTTAATTGATTACAAAATTAGTCAGAGACCAAGAAATGGTGAATGTTTACGTTTCATTACTTTCACCTTCTTGTGTAATTAACCAATCCAAAGCCTCTAAAGTTTAACAGGTATTTAAAATTATAGGGTTTGACCACAGTCATAATCTGTAACCTTTCTCTTTTACCTGCAATTATATTCTCACGGCTGGGTACAACTAATATTTGGGTATTTTTTCATGGTATTGCATGACACGTAAGTGATTGATACGTCAAGCTATAGGGCTACTCCCATTAAATGCCCAGTGCAATAAATCCCAATTTTTATCTCACTTACATTTAACACTTTGATCCTTCCTTGGCTCGGAGTTCATTACTTACTACTGTTGCTTTTAATACTACCAAAATATTTGCAAATACCCATGGTACAAATATTACTGTTTTGCTTTTAGGTAAATAAATAGATTACAAAGTTGGTTTAGGAATTTTTGCTTCCTTTTTTGGTTGCGTGTGAGGCACATTGAATGTATGGGAAAAGTAACTAAATGGTGAAAAATTTATGATAAAACGACAGGATTTAATGGCTTTAGTCAGGTCAGACTACATGGTTAACGAATGAATGTTGGTGAAAGTTGAAGCAAACTTTTATTCCCTTATCCTATATATTTTTGCATTTTTAAATTACTTTACAAACTCTTGTTTTTGCAGATACTGCATGCTGGGGAAAGTTACGAAGACGTGTTTTGCTTCATTGATGGCCTAGACAAATCTTTTATCCCACACATCCAATTCCCATTCATTAGTTTGCCTATCATGCTTGTCTAAAAGCAATAAAACAAAAACTGAAACCAATCCCGTTTCACTTTATAGTTTTTTTGCCCTCTTGCTTTCTTTCTTGCCTGACACATTAACCTAGAGACAAACAAATTGACTCCAACACTCTGACTGGGCTCTGCTTTCACTAACGAGAAAGTTAATTTATTGCTTTCTCCCTCAATGGAGGAATATCGATAGAATCTGCACATTTCCTTTTCCTTCAACTCGGCATTTATTTACACATTGGCCATGTCTTGTTTCCTTTATGTTCACGATGGCACGCCAAAAAAGCCCTTCTGTTTGTCATGTCTCCTGTCAACCCAAGGTATTCTTCTTGGTCATGCTAAATAAATATTAAAGCAGAGCACCACAGTTTTTGCAAACACAAAGTAAGTAGGAGTGTGAGCAAATAGCAACCACCGCAGATGATTTATGTGTAACTCTACACATAACCACTCTTTGATTATTTGGACTGTGCTGATATAATAAGCACTTGTGGGAAAGTGCCATAACGAACGGTCTCCCACTGGCTTCCATTCGAGATATAAGTAAAAGTTAACGGTAAATGGATGTGTGGGTAGAAAGCAAATTGTATGCCAAATCTAAAACAAAGGGTAAAATATTTGACAATGTTCAAAATGGCCCAAAAACAGATTGTTGCTCTGAAAAAGTATATTACTGAAAGATGGGAATTTAACATATGAACTCCATGGATGGAAAGTTGTATGTCAAGGGCACAAATAAAAGACAGAGGTAAAAACAAATACAAGGTGTATCATCCCAAGCAACATTAGGGGAGGGAGGGAGAGTGAGTGAAAGCAAATTGTTCTCGGGGGAATTGCACACATCAACTCGCAACAAGACCTTTGCTCTCTTCTCATGTACACATTTCTCTTCCTCGCACTTTATCTCGTGATGATACGTACACCAAGGGGTTAGTTACTTTGCATCTCATTTTGTTGTGGTATTTGTGTTAATTATCTATTTGCTTACGGTAGACCAGGGACCTGCAAACCATTGAGGACATGGCTCTTGATTGCATCCTTCTTGATTACTTGGCTTTCTTATGTGATGACACAGTTTATCCGCAACCTGAAAAAAAGAGAAAGTGACTTTTAGCTGGTGCATTGCACTTTATTATTTCACTTCAAGGTCGCTGCGGTTTTTTAGGAAATGTGTCAAACCAAAACAAACCCATTATGCAAATTTGCTGACACCATTGTCTCTTTCGTGCGTTTCCCTCATTCTCATTTTCTGCTACATCAGCAGTAGAGTACATATATATAATCTTATCTATCCAATTTAAATGTTTGTCAACAACAACATTCCAATTTCACGACTGTTGAATTAGAGAGAGTTGTGATTTGATTTGAAACTTTCATAAGAAAGATAACTACAAACTGGGCCGAGTTATAGAAGTAGCAGGTTCAGGGAAATTAATGTGAGAGAGGGACTGAGAATGACGTTCAGAATTGACAATGACAGCACTTGCTGATAATAATTCCGCCTTCTCTTCTAACCAAAATCACGTTAATGAAATTTTCAAGCAAATCAAATTTCCTCCATCCATCCAATATTAATTATCTACTTATGTATGAACATAAAAATGTTTTTCCAGTTTGCTAATCCGATTATTTGTTCCGTTGCAAAAGAAATTCCATCTCATTATTTCGTAAAAATAAAGTACAAAGCCAAAACTGAGGAAATATGCAAAATCGGCAACTTAATTGAGAAACTAGTTTCTTCTGGTTGTCTGCTGAATCTGCAAAGAGTTGCAAGTGAAGACATGATGTTGATGTGATGGTTGTAAAATGAAGTAATGGCAACCAGACAGCGTAAAATGAGTCTACATATAGTAAAGTTTAAGTATCTATATATTTATATGGATAGGGGATGGAGTGCAGTTAACTTTAGTTTGGCATTTGGTTGTGTTGTAGATTTCTCCAGTGGTTTGGTTAACTCTGACACAACTTTCACTCTTTCAAGTCAAGTGTTTGACTGACAGTTATACAACCTCTTTGGAATGAAAAAGAAACACTCCTTTTACAACCTGATGCAACAAAAAGATACAATGCATATTTTTTTTAGTTTGAACGATAAAAATCTTCACTTTTTTCTTAAAAATATTTTATATATTTATTCATATTTTTTAGCCGGAGAAAATAAGAATAATAACCTAAAGATTAAGTAACATGTAGAAAAACATGTTTTATTTACAACCGGAACAAAATAGTGATTTAATTTTTTTACTGTTAGAGTAAAATTTAAAAAAAAAGAATTGAATAAATTCCAAATACTTAAATAAAAAAATCTAGAAAGGCATTTAATAAAATTCTGTTATTTTGCCTGACTTTTTGGCCTAAAGGTTATCCACCTGCGACTTTCTCAGACAGACAGACTTTCTCTTAATCCAAACAGTTCTAAGACAAAAATAAATTAATCTTTCCTATCTGTGGGATTATGATGGGACATGAATTTCTATTTATAAGCCAGTGTCCAAAAACCACCTTCCCATCATCTACATTATATGACATTATGTGCGTGGTTTAGTTAAACAAATAACTTTCTCCCTTTCTGTTCCAACGTATTCCAGTCACGTTATTTTATATTCCCTTTCCCCAGCCTAGATTGTGGAAGTAAGTAATAATAAAATAAGAAATGAATCCCTTGTCTCGAGGCCATAATGGGCAATAAAATAACTGGGCAACCGGCACAGATTCATTCTGGAAATGAATGAGTGCCTACATCTTGTTTGTCTTTCCGTGGCTGCTTCTGGTTCTGTGCCAGTTTACCAAGCTCCGGCTGTATGTAGTTATTAAATTAGTCAGGTGGATGAACAGCCAAAGCACGTCCAGATCTCTTCAATCATCATCACCTTATCCCCGTATTATGGGACACAGTTTTACTCCTCCTGTCATTTGAATACATGAGAGAACTGCTGAAGGCATTACCAAAAGATGCACCTTTTCTTTTAAGGAAAGAGACCAAAAGTGAACAAAACCCAAGGGAACTTTTACTTCCTGACTTATTCTTGCATACTAAATTAACAAACTCAAATAGCATTGACGATAATTCAACCTAAACCGAGTTTTAAAAAAAGTATAAAATTATAAAAATTATAT
>JAQIXN010001002.1:0-24436 GCA_034698145.1 Proisotoma minuta | reverse complement strand
TGAATTCCTGTGAAAGTAAATAAATATATTTCAACCCTAAAATTAATTCCCAAAATTAAATTGCAAATTACTCTGTAAAATGGATGTCCTCTCTCCTGGGTCATCTTTGTGACTAGAGTTGAGTCGGGTCGGCCTTTTTGGAAACCCGACCCGACCAGAAATTTTAAAAATTTTAAAAACCCGACCCGACCCGAAATTTAAAAAAAAATATAAAAAAATATTTTTAAAAATTCAAAAAATTGCCTATTGTATCTGTAAAACCATTATTTACAATGCTAATTTTTAGTGTCAAAAAAAATAAAAACCCGACCCGACCCGGTTTTTAGACAAAAATGTAAACCCGACCCGACCCGGTTTTTAGACAAAAATATAAACCCGACCCGACCCGACTCGATTTTTTTAGAATTTTAAAAACCCGACCCGAACGGGTCGGGACGGGTTTCGGGTCGGATTTTTCGGGTCGACCCGACATTTTTCTCAACTCTATTTGTGACCTCTGAAAATTTCCTAAGAACATTTATGTGGCATTCGCAAGGACCAGGTTTTGTTGAACCATCTATAAATGTTTAAAGGGATTTTCTTTGACACATGATCCTTAATCAAAGCTTCAATGTCCCAAGTTTGACGCCGTCGGACTCTGGAAGTAGCTCATTGAAGACGAGAATAATTGTGCAATAGTATGGGATATTTTTTCCCACTTTCTTGTTATTTAGTTTAGTTGGGATTTTCTTCTGCCAACTCAGCTGCATGAAAATTCCTAACATGCTTGTCGCGACTTTGAGGATAAACAAATATTAGTGGACAATACTTGCATGGAAATCCTTCTTGATGTACTTCAAGTAAATGCAACATCAAAAGACTTTTGCTGGGGAAAATCAATTTTTCTTGACATTGGGGGCATTCAATATCTTTACCATGCACAGTATTCATGTGTCTATCCAATGAACTCTTCGTATTGAATGCTTTTTTGCAGATGTTGCAGGTAAAATCCTTTCTTAGAGTGTGAGTTAGTAAATGTCTGGTCAGATTTGATTTTTGTGCAAACTTTTTGTCACATTCCAGACATTCCAAAGGATTTTCTCTTTAAAAAAAATTCAATCTTCACTTCAAATTGTTTTAATGTCTAAGTTTCTCAATAATAATTTACCCTGTGTGTATTCTGCGATGTCGTTCAAGAACACTTTCTCCTTTAAATCGTTTGTTGCAAAGTTCGCAAATCAAATTTTCCGGATACACATCCTTAAAAATCAATTATGACATCAATTAGAGTATATTAAAATCATACTTTATATATTTAACTCACAGCTTGTTTCCGTTTTGCACGTGGTCTGCTTACAGAAGGTTCTGTGACGTTTGGTTCTGATTGCCTCTGCTTGATGTCTTCAACTAATTTAGCATAATACACCCAATCATCTTTCTTTGCATCGATGATATCGTCGTAAAACCTTTGGGTAATGACATCAGCAAAGGCCTCTTTAAATTCTCTAGGTGTAATTTTTTTGTATTTATCCAGGCCTTTGTCTCCTGATAATTTGTTTAGGCAATTTGACCTAACTTGATCCCCTTCAGGTTTTATTAATGGCGTTAATAAGTTAGCATCCTGAAAATAAAGTAAGAATATATGTCTATATGTCAAATTAAGTGGCAGAAAATTTATAAAATACTTCACCTTAATTTGTTGCCATTTCTGACCTTCCTTTTTGTTCTGTTTTCTTGAGTTTTTATCAAATATGAATTCCTGTGAAAGTAAATAAATATATTTCAACCCTAAAATTAATTCCCAAAATTAAATTGCAAATTACTCTGTAGAATGGATGTCCTCCTTCCTGTGTCATCTTTGTGACTTCTGAAAATTTCCTAAGAGAATTCAAATGGCATTCGCAAGGACCAGGTCTTGTTGAACCATCTATGAAGATGTTTAAAGCTATTTTCTTTTAAACATGGTCCTTAATCAGAGCTTCAATGTCCCAAGTTTGAACGTCGTCTGACTCCGAAAGTAGCTCATTGAAGATGAGAATAATTGTCCCATAGTATGGGATGTTTTCTTCCTTCTTTTTTCTTCCAAATCCCTAATCGCTGAAAGCCTATTGATGACTCTTGCATGGTCTGGGTGATTTTCCCCAATTTCATCCAATGACAAGTTTTTTGGTAAAACAGGCAGGCAACCATAATTCAAATTGACAAAGGTGGAAACTGATCTGAGTTCATCATTTAAAATTAATCCAGAAGTTATTTCTGATCTATATTTTGGATAATCAATAGAAATCAATAAATTATTAAGACAAATTATTATTATTGATTTAAAAATACAAGTAAATTTTGTACCTTTCTTCTGGATTTTAATGAATTGTAGTGGTTTCCATTAATGTAGAGAAGGTGAAGGGTGGAAATTGAATGAGCATCTCCTTCAGGACCAGAAGGGGTAATCTCTACAACATCTTGATTTTGGTAGTGGACCACGATTGTAACTTTTTTCCAACTTGCAAACGCTTTCAATGACATGTTGGTCCCGTATGTTCGAAGTTTGTTCATATCTTCCACTGAAATCACCATAATAAATAAATATATATTACATATCATATATTATTACTTGATCATTTAGTTATTAATTGCCACTTACAATAACTTTCAATGTCGGCATATCCATCGTGTGGGAAAAAGCTTTCGAAGAACAATCGATTCCGGTTGATATATCGGCAAATTCCCATTCTGTAGTTGTTGTGTAGTCGGGTGGTATTATTCATTTGGTGGCTTAAAGCCGAAAATTGGCAATTTCCGTCACCTCTCATCCCAACGATCACAAAATCCCCAAAATTCTCCATTGTATTTTTGGTTCTTTCTTGAATAATTATAATATCTAGTAATAATAAAAAGGGACCAAATAAAAATAAAATAGAATCTTTTTGAGAGGTAATACAACAACACAACAGTAAATTAGCAAACCAAAATTAAATTATGGGTTATGCAAATTATATTTTAATTTTATATTTCTCAGTTAATTTTTTTATTCATCCACATATTGTTTATGCTCATTAGAATTTCAATATCCAGCCGTTCCAGTCTGTCAGTCTGTCGGCTTTTAGATATTCAGACAAATGAGAGTGGTGGTTTTGAATTGGCGGTCTAGTATCTCCCACCTAAAATTTCACGACTGTAGATCATTTAGCACTCCTCTGCGTCAACGTGCATCAAAAAATTACCTATCTTTTGCTTATACAATACCACCTACCTATATGGTACCTATCTTTTGTAATTTATATTGTTTGATTTAATGTAACATAAGCTCGGATAAACGAAACGACAGACTCGATTCTAATAGCTTGAAGTAAAATTTACACATTTGAACGGTTCAAATATAAAATATAAAAAGTAAAACAACAAGAAAATAGTATGACAATAAAATTTGGTGTCGAAAAGCAACTTTTCATGAAATCCAAATTTATTTACCCAAACACGTCTGCACAAATCCATTCCCATTTATGTCCAACTCTTGCTTTCTCTCTAAGAATATCTCTAAAAATAGGTATGCAAACTATGAGCCTTTTTGTTAAAAATGCTAAGAGCAAAAAGAAAGAGAAAGCAAGTGTATTAAAAGACTGACAGAATAATAAGAAGTAATATACTGATATTTCTTCACTCGCACGTTTGCATATTGGACGTGGAATGGAGATGAAATATATTTTTGCACGCACACTTTGAAAAGAAATTGGAACTTGGCCTGTTTTCATATTGAAAGACGACTTGAATATTTCTCTCTTGTTAAATCATATTAAAGGCAGCAAAATTTTCCCTTTAATATTATGACAGGAGAAAAAAAAAGAGTTTCTTCTTTTCTTTCACAATCCTGTCGTAGACGTCAAAAGTTTATAATAACTCCATTCTGCTTTTTTTCTGTTAAGGAAACTTGTTGAGTTGTGAAATGAAATTGGTTTATTATTATGCGTCTTCTTCAGAATAGACAGACAAATGGTAATATAATTTTCTCCAAAATCAAATTCTGCTAACTCTAGTCTAATTAACAATGTTTATTTGAAGCAAAAATCAAACTTTCCAAGAAAAGTCTTTGATAAGTTTTTGAAGAAAATATATAAAGAGAAATTGTGCTCAAAAGTAATTTAAATTTGATTAGATAAAGAATAAAAACAGACACAAAAATTTTGAAATGAGCAATGAATTATTTTGTAGCAACAAATAAAATCTCTCTCAGATATCCTTTCACAGTTTTCATACAAAAACACAGTGTTTTATTTACAGAGGACGTAATTAGATTTTAGATTAAGACGATACCTTAGTGAATCACCAACATGAGCTAGTTTCTCCAGATTGTCATTTCATTATGCATGAGGAAAGCGTCTGTCAACGCATAAATATTCAATTGAAAAAGTCCATAGGCAAGACAGGAGTGAGCGTCTTTTTAGGATTATGTTTCATCCTTGTTGACTCAAACATTTTTATCATTAAACTTCACTTTGTTCGCTCTTTGTATGTAAAGTATCCGCAGGCCCTCGGGCGTCTTAAGGCTTCTCTTAACTTTTCTCTCCTTTCACTTTGCTTTGTCATTTCTTTCCAATCATCTGTTAAATGCAAAGTAAATGGAAACAAGATATTTCTCAAGCATAGTCCTAGAATATAAATAACAAGCACGTCATTAGTCTTATTTTTTTCTTGGAAATTGTAACAAAATACTTTTGGCTGTTGTAATCACGATTTAAAAATTAAAGTGGAAGCCAAAATTTCATGCATACATAATCATTTGGACAACCAACACTCAAAATTGATTTTTTGGCTGCGAAGACATAACTATAATCTAGTCTCTCTCAGTTTACGATGCAATAGAATTTCCATAAATGTTCATACTCTGAACTGACGATGAATGTAATGTGGTATTGTATAAGCAATAAGAGAGATGTGAATATATTTATTTATTTTTGTTTGCAATTCTCTAACGCATTATAATCATTTTGGATGCTATATTTTATATGCCTTCTGTACAGAAAGCTTTTAAAGACAATGATTTCTCAGTTTTGTAATAATATAATGTACCGATGTTGTGGCTGAAATTACGCTTGAACATGTAGATTTGGCAATTACCCGAAAGTAATAAAAAAAAGCATTTAGCTGAAAGCACTGTTTCAAAAGATATAAGCAAAATAATAATAATGATAATTATTATTTCAAGGGAAAATAAGGTAAAGATTTTGTGGCAATGTTATTTTTTGTCTACTATACTTATACCTTCAGGACTAATTTGATCTTCTCGGAATTATTATTGTTTCATTTTCATAATGGACCAATTCCATCCCTTCTACTTTGCTCCCATACATAATAATAATACATCATTTTCTTGTGGTTTCTTTTCTTGAGCCTTGCATAAGTAGCGGATAATGACATGCTTACAAAATGTCAGTTTCATAATCCTTCGTTACAATATAATTTAGACAAGAAAATCTTGGTTCACCTTGGTTGTTTTATTTCCAACATAATATAACACAGTTTACCGTCTCTCAAAATTTGAGAGAATTTAATTTGGCAGCAAAATAATTTTGAGACAAAATATTTGTGGCTTTCTAAAGGAATACCCAGTTTTGCAGAGTTTTGGATATAATGGGAATAAATGGCTTCATGTTTTTTGAGTAATTTTCCAACTTTGACATTTGCCAGGCATGATGACAAATGAGCAAATAACATCCAATTTAAACTTTCAAACTCGAGTCTGAAAGTTTAGATTTAAAAGTCCACACTTTTGAATATTGATTGTTGAATCTAGTTACAAGGGTTCAATATTTCCTAGACAGATTTCACGTGTTTTAGTTAGTCCATGGCATGTGAAAGTAAAGGCAAACAATTGAGTTATGGAGAGAGAAGTTAATGCCTGATGACAAAATTGCAGGGCATTAATTGACTGGTGGAACAGAATTCGAAATTTGCTCTAAGCATTTGCTAGGAGTAGAAAGTCTCCTGAGCTACTTACTTTGCGATGCTACTTGATATGAAAATCGGATAGAGACATGAGGCTAATAGAATATTTGCTTTGTACACATTCAGACGGATCTGCCATTTTGAGATAGTTTTGGATGAGAAGATTAGGGCAAAAGTGTTATCTGCATTTGCAGAGAAGAGCCTATTTGTCTTTCTTCGACTCAATCTACTTACTCTCTTCGTGGATGAATTGAATTTATTTTGTCTCTATATATAGGCAGTATGGGATTCTTAATGAGAGCGAGTTGTTAGAGTGGATGGAAACTCTGTAAACACACACATAGTGTAAATATGTATACAAACTTTGTTCAGCATTCCGTCACTTTACTGCCACTTATTATTCACTCGCACAAAATTAGTGTGGCGAAAATGGTGCTTTCGGAGGACCATGTTTTATTGTGTATCCTGTTAAAACAAAATCTTTGCATCATTCTCCAGTAATCGTCTCTGGGAAAATATAATCTAGTTTTTAGTTTAGACGTCGAAGAAAAAGTTTGCTTTGTGGAATTTAGTTTCGGCAATCATCATGAATAAGTACCTATAGTATAGTACTGCAAAACAAGGCTGAAAACATCTATTACTTATATATCGTATTAGTAGTTACCAAAAAAAGAGGAAATTAGGACTCATTGTTAATTCCGTCTAGCCAGCAGTTTTTACTCACTCAAAAGTGAACATCGTTGAGCATCAAGAAACTCTTGAGAGACGAGGAGGGCATAAAATTTCCCTTCTCTTTGAGACAGGGGAAAGTGCGAAGGAGTGGAGAGAATGTGGAATTTAATTTTTGTATAAAGTTGAAGTGTGAAGGGCATCAAAGGAAACAGTTGAAATGTAGTTTAGGGTCTCATTCAATTGTACAATTCTCCAACTTTCTGTAACTGGCTACTGATGCTGGGGGGTTATAAGTGTCTTTGTCTGACACCATTTTTAAAGGGAAAGTGAGCACAGGTGGACAGGAAGGAGGACAGAAAGGAACACAAATAGCTCAGGGACTTTGTTGATCTAGTAAAGTATACCACCACTGATTTCCAACCCCGATAAAACATGAAAATCGTGCAAGATTTCTCAGTTCCGTCGCGCAATACTTTTCTCTTCTGATCCCTTCTCCGAATATAATAATAACAAAGGCGTGGGGCGTGGGCTAATAAAATGAGAGGAAAGATTATTGTTACTAAGCTTGGTTACATCAAGTGTAATGATGTGTAAAAGATGAAAAGGAGACAGGATGTTCTTTATCCCAGCAACTTTCATTATGTATCACGGATGTGTGATGATAGTCAAAAATTCTGTAGGTGGAGAAAAGTGAGTCAGTTGGTTGCAGGTGGGTTGTTTTGGGTCACTGCGTTGTCTCCTTTCACACAAAACGAGTTATCATTATAAAGGAACAAAGAAAGCATCATTTTAGGTGAAATAGAAATGGAGACAAATTGTTGTTCTCTTGTGAAAGCAAACTAAGTGGTTTCACTTTCGCCGGAAGGAGAAAGTTATTGGGTTCCACATTTTGGCAAAAAAAACTTCCTCTGTTTACATCATCAACCAACCTGTCTTTTTTTTTACCACGCGAGGTCATTCCGTAAATAGGGTTTTCTTCTAGTGCCTTAGGATATTGGGAATGTTACCGCAATTTCGGCATGTAGTCCTTAGTTTTGGCCCTTGATTCAGTTCATGCGCGTGTAAATCCTTACTATGAATAGAACACTGCGTAATTTTATACATGCGAGTACTACTACCCAAGTCCAACAACATCTTCCAGCGACGATCCTCTTTTTTGGCCAAGGCACTTGTTCTTAGGTTGGCAGTGCTGACTTAGTCTCCCTGTGTTGGCCACACTGAGTGAGAACGGGATTCATAGGGAAGCGGAAGCCAAAGTGAAAGCACACCAGTGGAATCACGCACTGCCAAAGAAGCAGAGCACAGTGTTTACGTGGAGGCTCAGCCAACACACCGCTTTCACATCAAAGCAGACAAAGCTCCCAAAGTTTCATTTACTAATAGACATAGCTTAGAAGAAGAGCGAACAAGGGTCCAGGGTTAAGTGTTCTTCCTACAACTTCTTCTAATTGGGAGAAAGTTAAATGTCACGAAGGTTCAGGAAGGATTTGCTATAAGGGGATATTCGAGACACAGGAGTAGTTATAATGAATAGTCTTCTAACCTTTAACCTTCTTATCCTCAATCGCCGATGAGACGTGAACTATATATTTAGTAAACTTTACCCTCTCGCTCATTTCCCACTAAATCAGAGAAAGTAAAGTCTGCTAATCAAATTTTCAAAAGTATATCATATCATCGCATGCATGAGGAGATAAAAAGCATAACTTCTTGACACAAACTTTCTCCTTCTCCCCAGGCAAGCAACTTTACTCGTGTTTTGTGTGTATTTTCTAAATAAACATGAGAGCAACAATTTAAGAGAGCAGGAAATGTTGTCGGAAGCTCTGAAGTGTGTGGTTAATGAAAGTGTACAAAGTTATTTGAATTCTTTTTGACTGCAGGTAAATTTCCTGATTGCCGATTTTACGCTATGTGTAGCTATTGTAGTGACTGCTGCCTAAAACATTCTGTTGATAATAATGGAAGTCAAAATGGAAGTCTACAAAACTCTGGTATCTTTTATTTCTGCCTAATTTTTATCCTTTTTCGCATTGCACACAAAGCCTACTTTATTATTAAATTAGTATATACATACACTGTCACTTTATCGTAAACTGTTGCTCGCATATATGCTTGTATAAAAAATTACACGCTATTATCCTTTTGTGAACTTGGGCAACTATTTTGGAGAGAAAGAAAAACTTTTCTTGGATTGTTGCTGGTTGGTTAATTCATCATAGCGCACCTGGATCCCCAGCTTACTTAAACTCATTCACTCTCAGCTCAAATTTACTTTTCAAGTTTTGTAGATTGTGTCGTAAAGTTTGTGTAGTACACTATCTACTATCTCATGGTTAGCGGAATGTTTGGAATTGTTAAATTAGGTTATAACTTGTGATAAAGGAAGTCATTTATTTGAGAAGAGCTTGAACAATGAGGTAGCTTTTGTTCCTCTTCTTGATTTCAAAGCTTAATTTTATAATATCCTGCCTGAGCAAAAGGTGTGATATATTGCATCCAGTATAACTATGAAAATATGTTATGACTCTATTTGCATGAAATAATCTGTTTAATTTGCATTTCTTTAAGACGACGAGCTGGGAGGGATCCAGTCCATCGGTGGCAGGAGATCGCTTGGTATGTCTTTTCAAAAGTTTCTCCCCACAACTTCATCTGACTCAACCACTTTAGCATTCACTCAATATTCCACATCCTCTTCTTCCTTCTCAATAAATCTTTTGACTCCTTTCAAATAACAAGAAGTGTTGGAATTGAATTTCACAATAATTGAGTCCGACACTTTCCTATATCCACACAAAATTTAACGACTTGGCAGTGATATGAAAACACACAGATTTCATGGAATACAACAGAAAGAGGAGTCCGTATCAATCAAATTCATCGGTATCAGTTTACATAAAAAGAACTTTTTTTTTCCTTTTCAAATAAAAAAAAAACAAACATGTACAAAACAAGGCGAAGACAAGACTTATGTAAATGTCACTTATCATTACTTACTCCGAGTGTTTACTCATGCTTTTGGCGTACAAAGGAAGGAAAAAAAGTACACCAAGTAGACAATTTAAGCCAATTTGAACAAGGAAAAATTGGATTAGAAATAAAAGAAGGTTAGATTGGGTTAGCCAACTGGAAGACAAATGAAACGTCAGTCAACAAACCTACTTAAACAGCATATTTCTAGTCAGGTAATGGGAAATTTATTACACGTGCTTCGGTAAACACAATTTAAAAAAAAAATAAGTATATAAATGTGACATTGATGAGATTGGTTGAGTTAATAAGATGCTGACATTTTCTTATTATTATGGCAAACTTGTCATTTGTTCTTGCTTCTGGCAGTGACTTTTAATAAGTTAAATGACAGTTTAATCAACACGAAATACGAAAGCATATCTATTTATTATCATAATCAAAGGGAAATGTGACACGTGATAAATTAATTAAATATCGGTGGTGCGACATTAGGTTGAGAGTACTTGAGAGTTTAGTTAGTCTCATAAAATGGATTTGATGAAATGAACGTTTTAGCCTTTCATTGAACAAAGGATCAATTATCAAAGCCGCATTTACGACTGAGTCTTTCCTTTCAGTATCTGGTAACCAATTCAAATTGAATTTACTCCACTTATTAGCATTTGCGTGCAACTTGTTGGCATTTTGCAAAAAATTGCTTCCTGTTCCAGGTAAAAACATATATAATGAGATTATTTAGGATTTTTGTTTATTCGTTCGTCCCTTATCTTTAATTTGAGAAAATTGAGATGAAGCACAATCAAACAAAATATATATTTTGAATTCATTCCGCATCTAAAATAACTAGATATATAGCTTGAGATATTAAGCAACCAATGAATTTGTAAGTAATCCTTAATAATAATATTTTTCTTTGAGCAACATCAAAACGCATCTCCATATTCCTTTCAAAACTATATTTTGATGACTACCTAATAATAATCTTCTTTTACGGATCAACTGGCTTCTTATCTGATTTATTCAAAATAATCCTCCTCACCGAGCAACTCGAAGATGAATGGATAAAAAAACTTGAAAGTATTGTGCAGAATTTAAACGCTAATGTTATTATGGTCTCATTTTGGCGTGAAGAACTACAAGTAGATGCAGCAGCAAAAGAAGCACGTAGAGATAAATATCCTGGTGGCTGAAAGACGGGAGGAGTTTGGAGAATGGTTGGCCTTAGTTGGATGAAAGTAATTCAATTTGAGCATGACATTGTGGCATATTATTAATTAATTATTCCCTGCCTCTGCGTATGTAGAGGACAAAGAGGGATAAAGGGTTCATTCCATTGACTTGACTAATATTTAGAGAAGTAAGTATAATGCAGCATAATGTGCAGTTAACAATATGAGGGAATTTGAGAAGTTGTTGAATTGCTGAAAGGGAACTCCGTCTGACGGTAGTTGATAGAAATTTGGCTGAAAGGCGAATGGCAACTGGATGAAACTTGGGTTGTGTTCCAACTAAGTTTCTTTTGCTCCCTGTTAGTGTTCTTTCTGGCAAAAATAGTAATGAAGAGAGATGTAACGGAATGTAGCGGAGAAAGAAGAAGGGCTCCTGCTTTTGCCTCTTCTTTTGCTACCAAGATCCCAATGGGCTGGGTCCACAATCGATCGGAGCATTTTCGTATACTATTTAAACGTTGTAGTAGAAGTAGTAGTAAGCATAAAACCACCAACCATCCAACAGTTCCTCTGTTATTATCCAGAAAGCAAAGTACAAACTACCTTGCTCCAGCTCCAAAGGATTTTCTAGCTTTAAAAAGTTAGTTGTAGAAATAGAAGAGATCAGACTGAGCACAGAAGGGATTGGACCACACTTTTATACATCATTCAGCATCCTTACAAATCGACATTGGTTAAATAAAACAAGCGTGGTATATGCTAACTAGTCTTATATTTATATGCACAACAATTGCCTGGTTGTTTTAACAGAGCTGAATTATTATTATACTATTACATTTTGAACAGTGAAAGTTAAGTTGTTTACTCGAAAGAAAATATTTTTATAATCTAGTCAATCTTGATGTTCATCGGTTGTTTAAACTGCCAAATACAAGTATCCATAAAGTTATAAAGTAAGAAATATAACCAATTTGATTATTTGGAAACCGAATTATAACCAAAACTGGAAACGGGAAAATAAACGGTAAATGGGTTTAAATGAAATTCATAAAAGTACCAAGTAATATGAATGGCTGGTTAGCATTTATAAACAGTTAGAAAATTCCAAACAAACTCATTAAATAAATATGAAATGCAGAGTCATTAGCTTATCTTATGTCGTTGACAAACATCCACCTTACAATTCATAAACCTTTCTCATCTATAAATCCAAGAATGAATGATTAATACATGTTCGATAGATAGATAGTAATTGCATGTTTATAAAGGTTGCATGTCATTCGCAATCAATTTTTTTTTTGAAATGTACAAAAATTACTTTAATAGTGTCGAAACAATTTTTTTGTGGGAAAAACAATTACTACATAGGAAGAAGACTCAATACCGGCTAATTGTCTGCTTCAAGTGATAAGAGGAGATTATGTACGTCGGGACAAATATTTATTAGGGTTTGCATCTATACAACAAACATATTCTTGAATGGGTGGCAGCAATTCTTTCTTCTCAGTTGACAAGCATAAGCATAAATCACAAAATACTTCCTAAACCACGAGATTTATTAAATCTGTAAAACACACACGAACTGAGAACTCTATAAATCAGAGAGCAATAGCACAGTTGGCTAAACTTGGGATTGATTGACGGTATTCTTATGTCATTACCACCGGCTATGCCAGTATATGGCTTAATTTATGGCTTTCAAATATTTGTGGTCCACTGGCTGGGAACTTAAATACTCACAAAAGCAAAGTGCAGAGGATATTATCCATGAAGTATGAGATGACATCATTTGCACTACCTTTTGCTGTAATTCTATCTCTCAATCGTGCTCTGTTGACTTTCTTACATCATATTTTGCAAACCTTCGTCTGTTTAACATGGTCTTTGCACTAAAAGCTTTTCCATCCATTATCTGCAGAGTTTAACCCATTTTATTTGTTTATGAGATGAGCCGTCCAATCATACATTAGCTTATCTATGTTTTAACCATGACACAGTTGCATATTATATATGTATGGCTATTATTATTATTACAAAAATGCATACTGCAACAACATAAATACACAAAACATTAAGAGGCAAAACTATTAATGAAGCATCATAGTATTCAAATAAGACTTGTCATTATCTAAAGAAAACAACTTTCACTCGTGTTCAAAGATACACGTTTAGTAGCAAACCCAGATAAATAAATAATTGACAACTTCCGTACAATTGGATGTCTGGACTTTGCCCTAAAAACTGTTTCTGTTTAATGAATAAAGGATCTCAACTGTTGGGTGGGGCTGCTGCAACAGGCAGTGGAGGTAGACGTCAATCAAGTATTAGTGCAAATGGAAACCCAAGAGCCAGACGGATGAAAATGGACGTTCATGTAAGTTTCAAATCTCAAGTTTTGAAGAATGCTTCATTGGTTAACTTGCTCTATTTTCTGCTAATGTTTGGTATTCTGCTCATTTTTAGCATTTTTTTTTTAAAAACAGCTTCATGGGAGGGGAATGGAATCTATTTATTTTCTTTTGCAAACTTTACAGTTTCTTGTTTCAGTCAAAAGATCACACAAAATTGCCATACCGCTTGCTATATTATATATGTATGTATACCTTACTATTTTAGTACGAATAATAATGCATTCTTCTATTCCAAAGGCTTTTTGGATATTTTACTTGATTTTAACTGCTTGTTTATACGTGTTGCAACTTATTTTGGACGATTGTAATAATTTTAGTCCCCCGCACCCGCACATCCCGGTGTCGGTGGAACAGCTAGAAAAATCATGACCAAATCACCGACTGTAGTTCAGTCACCGGTTTACAGTCATACCTTGCACCAACGAAGTAAACCCATGTCTCCAGATTATCCTATTTATGGTTACCACTACAAATCCCCTTCAGTCTCATCGTCCATCTATTCCGAACCAATCCAAAGTAGATCTTCACACAAGCAGGTTCTCAATCATTGTTTTATTTTTATTTTGCTTTTTAGTTGTTCGCAATATATGTACAAAATGTCAATATTAAGCTAGATTGCAAATAATACCACCACCATACTCTTTATATCCACTGACTTTATCTCCTGTACTTTCTCCAAACTCACGTAAATGATTTATGCATTCCATTACAATAGGGAGGTTTTTCACAACGGTCGGCATTTGGCAGACAACAACAGCCACCGTCAAGTACCATGTTTGACGATGATGCCGGAGTGATGAGCGAAGCTGAAACTTCTTCGACAGGTTTAAAAAAATAGGGGTTTGCACATTTATGTAGGCTAGTTATAGTAATAAGGCTTTTTTTGTAAAAAAAAAATAGGGTTTCGAAGAGGTTTAAAAGCAAGATCATCACTGCCTGTTGTGAGGACTCCTAGTAAAACCCTGGAAAGACCGTTGGGTGAGTAATAAACAGGAAATTGTTTTCAGAGTAAAAGCCAGAGTGGAAATTACTGTAATAATTATTATCGATTTTCTTTTCTATCTACTTCAGGCTTGGTATTTCTTCAATATCGGACTGAAACAAAAAGAGCCATCCTTCCGAATGAAATGTAAGTGAAATAAATGAGATATTATTTATGTAATAACAAATAAATATTGTTGAATGTCAACTCATCGTATTACACTTTGTGTACAGAACATCTCTGGATACAGTCAAAGCTCTTTTCGTTCGGAGCTTCCCTCGCCAATTGACGATGGAGTACGTAGATGCTATGAATGTGAAGATTTATATTCATGATAGTGCTAAGGATATGTTTTACGAGTAAGCTTCATTATTTATTAGCTCTAGTTCGACCCAAAATGATGCTCATGTATTTTTTTAACAGGCTGGAAGACCTAAGGTATAACCTTTATACAAGAGAATTTTATGAACTCGAAATTGGGAATGAATAAAATGTTATTGTATTTTTCATCGTCGTTTAGGGATATCCGTGATCGATCAGTACTAAGACTTTTTGAGCCCAATATTAATGGGAATGGTGCAGTTCCAATGTGGGATACTAATGAGTCTTATTTCAGTGAACCGGAATTTGATTCAGAGTATCAACACCAACACATTCATAAAACAAAAGTATGTATTAAATATTCATGCAACATTACAATTTATTTTTCATGAAATCGCCTTTCTACTTTCTACAGGGGAGTAAAACACCTCCATATATGACCTATAGTTATCCAATTGGTGCTACAAATTCCTTGCCACGCGTAACTCGACCGTATTCTCCTGCTCCAGTGACCATAAAACCTGTGGGTAAGTTGGCCTTTTTTAACAAGTTGTTCATAGGTTTGTAGTATATATAAAAAAAAGTAGATCCCGCATACTAAAAGATGCAACGTGTAGGTTTAAGTTTAAGACCACTCAAACCCCAGAGACAGTACCCCTCATTAACCAAAAGACCCATTGCAGTCCCCACAGATCAATCGTTGTATTCGCCTCGAGGAACGGGGGAACCGCGCTTTCCACTGCCCCCCACTGCCAACTACATTGCACCAGACCACCTCAGACGTAACATTTACTCCACCGCTGCACCTTCAGGTACATTCCCAATCGTGTAGGATTGGGCTGTGAAGGGTTGTAAATTTATGCAAATTTATATTCTTTTCCAGATCCTAATTACGTGTCTTCCCCTGAGCGGAGATTTGTAGAAGATCCATATTATTCTCAGTTTCCTCAAGGAACAAGATCTGGATCAATAACTCCAGTGATTATTGATGAGGAGTCTAGATTTCGTTTTGAGCATATGGAAAGGCAGCTAGCTAATTTGACTGGTTTGGTACAAAAAGCTTTGGTTCCTCAACTTTCGACACCTCCAAGACTGGCTCATTCTTCGACATTGCCAAGAAATACTATGTTACCCACTGGTGCTATCATCAATCCTACCCCACAAAATCCTTACAGAGACTACATCCCTACGCGAGGTAATTTCATTGTATCAAAATAAAAATAAAAAAATACTCTCGTCTCAGAAGAGTACAATAGTTATGTAGACAACAGACAAAGTATTAAAGTATTTATTGGGGCTTTCTAATACTACATGGTAGTGAAAGTATTATTAACAATAATGTAATGCTTGGTGATTTCTTCTTCTGCAGACGATATCGATAAACTCTCTAGCTCAAGTTCTGCAGGTAAATATGCCAGCTTTCTCACTTGTACATAAATATATAGCTTTCTGTGATACTTCCTCTTGTATCAAGTTCTTTTGTAAATGTAAAGTTGTGTTTCAGTGCTCAAGTATGTAAAGTGTTTTTATTTCCTTGTTATGCTGCAGATGAGCCTGTTCGACCTATTGCTGAAAATAATATTCATTCCAATGTTGTTACTCATGCCAAAGCTCCTAAATTTGGTAAAGGTAGGTGCTTATTCTGCAATCAGTAAATTTCTTTTCTTTTTTTAATCATTAAATTATAAATTAGTATTGAGGTTGCTCGTTATTAGAATTTTTAATTTAATTTGTGTTTCAAAAATGTGCTTTATTTGTAAAGTTTCATAAAAATTTCTCCTGTTTTGTGTGCAGAGAAAAGTGTGTCCTTCTCTGACGACCCAATTAGTGATGGGAAACAGCAACATTCGCCATCTCAGTATTCAGGTGGTTATATTTGTATGTCAATTCTTGAACTAACGTTTCAATGTTTATATAACTCTTTTTTATTCAATTAACTCTCTTTGCTATATCTTGGGGCTTCTTTTTCTCGCTGCAGCCGAAAAGCCAACAAAACCAGCAATCAAATCAACTACTTTACCTCGATGTCAGGGTATATATATTCTTTATACATACTTACATATATGCCTACAATAAAAGCTCATTTTTTTCTCTTTGTGTCCGATATTATAAGATGAACTATATTTTTATTATGTACATTATAGATCGTGTTCTTAAGGCTGCTCCAAATGTGCCAAAACAACCGGTAACCCTTATTCCTCTACAACCAGCAATTCTGAATAATGTTCCTTACGACAGACAATATTATCCGGGACCAAGAGGTAACACTACTGCAAATATCTAATTAACTGTTCTAATGAAGTATTTAATAATAAAACATTTCATCAATATATTATTAGGTGAACTTGGTTTGAGTCCAGAAATGTTTAATCAACTCAGAAGTTTGCAAAAGAAAACGAGAGAACTAAAAGGTGATATTCGTGTTCTTCGCCGCAATGTCCAAGTCCAAGCTCACACTGTCAGAGAGACAATCAAAGATACATTCTTAAGATTTAAGTACGTGACATAACAGAAAAAACGAGTAAAACTAATCAGATGAAATATATTTGGAATTTATATTTGTTATATAGAGTTGTAGCAATGGCAGCTGGAAATGACCAATGGATGCAAGGGAATCCAGAGAAAGCACGTTTGTATAGGTATTTATTTAATATCATCTCGGTTCTTTTATTAAAATATGTTGTTTTTTGTGATTCAGAGAGAAAGAGTATTATAAACAAGAGATGCTTAAACTTGATACTGATTTAGAGTAAGCCACATTTTTCTACATTATTTTTCAGTCTTTCTTAATGATTTTAATTTTAACAGAGAGTTGGAAGTTACAGTAGAAGATTTGCGAAGCCATGTCATCAACAAACGAAGTCGTGTGAACATGTCAGATGTAGAAAACATGGCATTGGTTCTTAGCAAAGCAAGGTACGGAAATTAGATCTTGCTAAACTCATTCATTACTCATATTATACGTCAAAACTTGGTGGTCTTGTATAATTTCAGCAAATCTGTAGCGGATCTTAAAATAAGATTCCCACAGATGCAAGAAAGTGTCAAAAATTTGTTAACTAGTGAAATGGATCAAATGGTAATGGAGGAAAAGTTTTTAAAGGAAGAGCCTGAAAGATTAGAAATTGCTTTGAGAAGATGTAAAAAGCTTACCGGAACTCTTGTAACTTTAAAGAGGTGAAAAAACATTTGGAGAAAGTTGTGATATTTGGAAATAGTAATTATTAATTTTCAAACTTTAACAATTTTCCATCCAGATTAGCGTCAGTGCAAGAGCAGAGGTTGCCATCCCAAGAGGATGAGGGGAGTCCTGGGGGATCAGCATCAACGCCTCAACCAAATGAAAAAGGGATGGCGATGAACAACAACAGGGTAAGAAAGAAAGCTTTGTCTTTTTGTCACATTTAAAAAAAAAAGAGAATAAAATGCAAAAAGGGCAAATTAACGTAGTGATTTTGATGAGTGAGTAAAATACTATTTAGAAACCTGTTGTTTTCCGACTTATTCTTATTGTGCATGATGACAACTTATGTTCATTAAACTCATATAATAACGTCTTCTGTAATTATTGTAAAAAAAAGAGAGATTGGAAGCTTAAGGTAGTGCTTTTGTTTTTTAATATAGTATCTCAAACAAGGCTGGAAGTCTTCAATGCACTTCAAGCAAGTAATTTCTGACTCAGAGTACGTTTTATTAACTAATGCTATGTATCTTTATGGCATGCGCAATTAATAACCAATTTAAATGTCCTTTTTCTTTGTATTTGGGATTATTTTTCCTTTGAACTTTTTTGAGTGGCCTGTTGACGTAGTCTCTTGTTCCCTGCTATATATATTTAACAATATTTGTAATAATAAATTGATATCACCTCTCACTATTGCTGTGTGTGAACTGATCTTGAGCTGATTTGTTAATGTTTCTCTTGTTTCTATATATTGTTAAATTACTAAATGAGACTGCTTTAATGGCTTCAAATTCACATGTACTTATATAGGGACCAGGTGGAGTCTCAGGGTACGGAGTCATTACGTCGGGGGGTCTCATGGGAGCAACCGGCAGTCTCACAGGGACAGCCGTTGGGCCAGAAAATGCACTCGGTATAGAAATACTTATTGCCCAAATAACTAACTACATTTATATTATTAGTGCTTTTATTTAATAATTAAATAACACATTAATATGTTCCAATCCAGATGATTTATTAGTGGAGCTAAACGAATTAGACGGTGCTCACCACATAAGCACTTACAAACAACATAGACTGGAGCCTCCAAAACGACTTCCAAGTTATCCTTCCACTGAATCAGGTTCCCCCGTGCGATCTCCCCTCAGAATGCATCCCCCCATACCCCCAAAACCAAACAAAATTCCCCCTCCTGTGCCCCCCAGGACAAGTTCCAAGTCACCTCTAGTCTCTCCAAGCATTGAATCCAGTGGAGGAGACTCCAGTGAAAGCGTCAATAGTCAGGATGCAGGGGCGGGGTCAAATAGACTAAGTCAACGCCACGTGGAATTACTGAGAAGGCAAAAGCAGTTGCAAGAACAATACAACCGGCTACAATTAATACAAAATCGGCCAGGATCCAATTCAAACTCTGAGAAGCTGATGGAGCTGAAAAAGACTGGAAGTGAAAGTAATCTAAGGGCGAAGCTAGGACTGGAATTCTCTGCTGCTCCCACCGGATCACTCAGTAACATTAACAAACAAGTGCTGTACGAAACTGACATTTTATGAATATAACGTCAACCTCTTGCTCAAACTTTCCCATCTTTTTTATTACTACTTATATACTGTTAGTTATAACTATAATCTGTTTTCAATGGAAATAATAAACATGATTAACAAACACTATATATACTAATTTAACCTTGTTATCAAAGACTACTCTGCTTTTTATTAGATTCCGAGAAAGTAGTAATTAAATAAAGCTATTAAAAGAAAAGGGATTAACTTAAGATACAGCTCGACAGTTACGGGGAAAATGAAACTCTTTCTTTGATCTGCTGCAATAAACTTGTGTGTGTTTTCCAATCGAAGGAATGGTTGTGTCGGCACGAACAGCTCGTCTAAAAATTCATAAAACAAAATGTTATGTCAATCCCAAACTTTGTTTACTTTGTTTCAATTGAGTTTTACTTTTTTCTCAGATATTTAGGCAAAGTTGGTCGAACAAGCCGTGGAATTTTCCCATTTTTGTCATATGCTGATTCAATACAAACTTCAAAATTTGACATTTGCAAATCTGCAGCTGCACCCAGTAGCTTCTTTTTTGTCTTTGGGGACCAACCAGGATCATACCTAAAAGTAAAAGGAATGAAAGGAGGCAAGTTGAGACCTACAAATATCTCTAGTCTCAATTTTCTCGCTCGACTTTCTTACCATAAATTTTTGATTTGAAGAGAAAATAATTTTTCTGAAGCTTGTTCCAAAACATGAAACATTCTATATGAGGCATTGAAACTGTCAAAGCATGCAACTTGAATTAAATCAACAATATCCCATGCAACATCCGGAACATAATGGTACGAAGAATTGGCTCGATGCGGTGCGACTGTAACTGGGCGAAAGTTACAACCTTCGATAATTGTTCCATTCAGTTTGTCACCACTTTTTACACACCATCCAGTGGCCTGCCAATTATAATAAATAATATATTCATTGTAATAATAAAAAAGAAAGCATTTTTTTTACCTTTGCAGCACAAGTATCGGGTGGAGGTGTAGGCTTTTCACCTGAAGTATCTGTGTCATTCATCAAAATTTTAGAGGCGAGCTCGATTGTCTCAACATTGGCCATGCATGTTGTCAAAATGCTCTTGATCCACTCGTATTCTTCGTCATTCAAAAGTTCCTCATACCGAAAAACATTGCCTTTGTGCAAAATGTAAAAGAGATTTGCAACCAGTTCAATCCAATCTGGATTAACGTACTCTGCCGGACAAAAGCTTTGAGTGATGTTTTTCATCATATGGAAAAGTTCAAAAGTCTTCTTTGGTTCTCCATAAGGCGTTGCATTTGTCCCATTCATGAGTGGAGACTCTTCAATTTGACTTATAATGTTATAAATTAGCATTTTCCTATTGAGAAACTTGTTGTCGTGTCTTCTGTAGTCTGCAGGATTTGTTAAATTGTCATTCAGTATTTGTGAGGTAGTTAGTTTAGGTCCTGCTGGTACTGCCACTTCCGGTCCTGCTGAAGAAGGGTCCTCATTATTTTCAGCCCTTTGTAATGCACGTCCTCGTTGTCTCTGCATCCCCCTCCCAGCCCGTTGGCAACTCAACTCGCATTCGGCTGTAAATAAATAGCAGATAATTTAAAATGACCATGTTTTTGATTTCTTTTTTTATTATTGTTATTCCTCACAATCTTTTTTCTTGAGTACTCCAAAGCAAGAACTTTGTCTCAATGGAATTCCTTTGCATCCTTTTTTAACCTCGATGGAAATCTCATTTTGTTTCCAAACTGCTGCATTGTCTTTTCTCAGATATTTGCAAATCCTTTCATTTTCAGGTAATGACACAGGCTGCACACAAATACTTCCTCTTGAGCCTTTTGTTTCCCAAAACGCTTTACCGTTCAAAGCATAAATATTATTATTATTCGTAGATGCGCCTCGCGTGTTTGCAGTGATTAAATCCCAAGAGTCTGAGCCATACGTCCTTTTTTCGCAAACTACCCCTGTTTGTGACCAATCTACTGGATCTTTGGATAATTTCAGCCCAACAATGTTTGCTCCTGTTGAAGAGTCATGAAGTTTTGTGCAAACTTCTTCTGCAAATCCGTCAGCAGTTTCACATTTGTCAGTCCATAACCGATATCTAGCATTTCGTATATATATATAGGTATGAGAAATTGGTTTCCGGTTGCCTTCTTACTTTATGATAAACAAAAACTTACATTCCTTTAATGCAGACGCATTCCGGTTTCTTATTTCCAAAATTAAAACCTGAGCTACATTGTTCTCTAGATTTTGAAACTTTTTGAGTTGGCCCGTCACAAAATGTGATATCTGCTGCATGGATATAACAGTTAATGAAAACTAAAAGTATTAAAAGAAGTCGGTTACTTATACACCTAAGAATCATTATAATTATAACAAGAAATGTGGTTTCACAGTTAAACTTTAACTGCATTAACTTTTGAGACTAAAGAATACCCGTGATTATATATTTGTTGCATAATTGTTTAATTGTTCATCATTGTCCTTGCATTGTATCCAAATTGACAAACAATTTGTGCAATAATGAAAGTGAGGTGCTAGAAAGTGAAACCTCTAAGTATGTGTTCTACAAACATTTTTTTTTTCATTTGTTGTTATCTCATTTATTTCACATCTCATAATAATTAATAATGTCATAAATTAAAAAGTTGCATTCAACGGGAAATAGAATAACAGAAATAAGTAAAATTAATATTTTACTTACACAAGTCAAGTATATGACCAAAAAAAATAAACATTCAAGAGAACCATGTGTTAAAGCAGGCAACCTTAATTTTTGGTAACCCTGCAAAAAATTGTTGAAGATCCATGAACCCAATAATCATATGAAAATAATAATAATAAAGTTCCCCCCAATACAAATAAAGTTACAGGATAACAATATTTTCATCTTTTACAATCAGAAAAAAATGTCCCATCGTCATCTTCACTTAAGAAAAAATAACAATAAGAAGAAACTTGAAGAAACCATCATCATGCAGACATTTCCTGGAAGGATGTCATTGTAGGATTATTTGACTATTATGTATGTGATATTTGTAATACATCAAGTTTATGGCAGCAATAAAATTATGTAGTACATTAATAATTATTGGTACATGTCGTAGATAAGGGTAATTATTTTATATAATACTATGTAGATTGTAAAATGTCTTAAAACTAAAACTTAAAACAAAATCAATCACAGTTGTATATAACGCTGAAGTGACAACGGTTTCCAGTCTTTAGTTTGGGTCCTTTTTCTCACTGGATAGTTTCGCTTCACCAGTCGGGTTCCCTTAATGCTATTTTATTATTGGTAGTGCTTACAGAGCTTTCATTAGACCCCCTCCTAAATACAGAAATTTGAGGCAAATTAAGAAAATAATTTATTTGTACAATTCTCATTAATGATCTTTACACAAACCTGTCTTCTTTCTCATGTCCATCTGGACCTGATCTTTTGTGGTGTTTGATATCATATCCCGAAGAGTTAAAGCCACTTGTATTTGAACGACTTTTGTCAGAATTATTAGAGTCCCTTCGGTTGTTGTTGACCGAAGACATGGCGATGCGTTCATCTTCACTGCTATTTCTTCTTTCTAATGAAGCTCTTGGAAGAAGCCCAATTTGCTTTTGCTTGTAAACTATGCGACTTAAAGGTACATGCGAGGGATCCACAATTTGTCCAGACAATTGAGGACTTATGGCGATATGAGGATAATTTGAATACTCTTGTTTTGAATGTGTTCTGCTAAGAAATCCTAATCCATAACTAGAGACGGAGGAACTTGAATTTGTTCTTTCCACTGGTTTCACGTTCAATTGACTCTGTATTAATACATTGGGAGAAATCTCAGCAAGTGAAAACCAGAGAAAAGTAGTCATTGGGGAAACTGAAGGTGAAAGTTAGTCTGGTTAGAAAGTATAGAAAGATAAAATTATTATACATAATAGCCATTAGTATGATTAATCAAATTAAAATTCATAGCAAAGCGGATTAAATATATGTATATTTTAAAAATAAATAAATAATTGCCTGAAAATTTTTATTTTCATCACGATGAATTCCCGATGAGCCCGAGCTCCCTGAATCATTGGAGTCGCTTCTGCGAAGTCTTGTAGGATCAAGCTGAAAGTTTTTTGTTCAAACATTTGATTTTTAAATTAAATGTAGATTTGTGTAACTTTATTTATTTTACCTGGAATGTCTCTGTCAGTCTACTTTGTCGTCTAAAACTCACAGATTTTGGTGATTTTGTGGGAGTTGGAGCTGCTAATCTTGCTAAAGCTGGGTTTTTAGCAAATGCATTGTGTATAGCAGGTCTGAGGGGTGTGCCATCAGGTCGCTGCTGTTGCATGTGATGTGGATATCTCCAAGGTCCTAACCACGGGGACTTTGGAGCATCTATTTCAAATCCCTGGTTGTACATTCCGTTGTGACCTATTCTAACGTCCAACTCATCTGCAGATTTATCTCCTCGCATTGAAAGTGATCTAATTTAATAAACAAGCCAAAAAATATTTGTTGAAATAAACTGACACTCATAATAAAACAAAAGTTACCTCAAAATCTTCCTTCCAAATCCTATATGCTCAGGATCTTCTAATGAACGTTTTCCACTTCCTCGTTTGTTCTTTTTGGTGTAGTGACTTTCTTCAATAATTATATGTCGGTCAAATGGTGTTCCATAGTCAACTTCCAATATCGTTGAAAACTTGTGAGGATACATCAAATCTAATATGGCTATTATAGATCCAACTATTAAGCACATGACGCCTGAAACATTGAATCATTGTAAAATTATAATAAATGTTTTGTTAAAAGTTTTTTGATTTCGATCACGTTGTTTTAGAGTTTTATTATTCTGTACGTCACTACAAAAAATAGGATTAATACTTACCAGCAACAAAAACAAGCCAAAAGCACCATCCAAATTTAAACATGAGAAAATTGTCTTCAAATCGAATCATTAAACGTTTTGAGGGAATCATCATGTAATAGATAATATTTGTCGTGATCATAAGTCCTCCGGTGATCATCATTTGGTATGCCCCATAGCGTGGCACCACCACCAACAATAAATTCATCAGACACCAAGAGGCAAATGAGGTCCTGCAAAAAAATATCGTATCCGTGATCAACATTTGAACTTTTTTAGCCCGAGTCAGGGCTTATGTAACCATCGTGTCCGTCTGTCTGTCCGTCCGTCTGTCTGTCTGGGACACGATAGGGCCCAAACGGCTTAACCAATCGTTCCCAAATTTTGCACAGTTGTTCTACTAC
>JAQIXN010001001.1:0-24440 GCA_034698145.1 Proisotoma minuta | reverse complement strand
TTAGTTCACCAAGCAAGACTTAAACTTGTACTAATACCAGTAATAGTGGTTTTAAGGATTTTGGCTTAAATTTCGGGGTTAAAAAGTTTGTGAATTGAGTAAGCTTATCTCATTCACAAAAATCGGTTTAGTTTAAGTTTAGATTAAGTTTTTGAGTTTAAACCGGTTTAATTTTGGCTCTGAATCGGTTTAAGCCAGATTAGAGTTAAACCGGTTTAAAAATGGATTAAACTATGGGCAGAATGGGGCCCCAGGACTTTATTCTACAAGTTTCCATGGTAATACTACCATTCACCTTTAATTATTTCTTGTGGCACGTGGCAACGTAAAAATAATTGTAATTGTCCCACTGCCATATAAGAACTAAAGATTTAATCACCTCCAACACCTTTCATTGTTCTGCTCTAAATATTTATTGTATTCTTCCAAAGTGTAATTGGGATTTGGAAAATTTAGCTCCAAATGATGAAACAATACAAAGTCGCTTCTCATGTCTGCGTACAATTAATCATTTAACTGCTGCACTGTGGCTTTTGCCATTGCCTTTGCCTTTGCTTTTGCGGGGGTGGGATGAGATATTGATCGGCCAAAGAATGGATTGTTGTGAAAGAAAATTATAAATGTGGCCAACTTTAAGAAGCTCGACAAACGGAGGTTTTATGTAAGGCTGGGAAATTGATGATCAAAATGTGAGTAAAATGTTTGGATATCAAATTTTCCATGAAAACTTTTGCATATGCATAAATGATAAAATTTGACAAAAAGGTAATTATTTGTCGTTTTCCAATCCAGCTCAATATTCAAAGAATTGTGGGACAAATTTAACCTACATCCTGAAAATATCTAAGCCATAATGGATACAGACGAACAGACAGGGGAGGCAAGAAAACATTAGCAAACGGAGTTTCCATCCCCAAACCTTGAATAAGATTCGTGGGAGTAGGATAAAAAAGTTCTGTGTGTTCTGCATGTGTGGCAATTGAAAGAGGCATTAAATTATTATTAGTAATCACTTCATCCCATCATTTAAATTTTATTTTACTTGTAGAAAAATTCAGGGTAGAAAAAAATTGATGACTCCCACCCCGTACATTTATGATATTGGTTGAATAGTTTGTCCCTCTGTCCCAAATAATCTTAATGGTCATTTAAAGACCAAAGGGCAGGGATCGCAAGACAGCGGCTGGAAAAGAAAGCTTTTGAAGGTTGACACTGACGTGACGTCGTCACAGGGAGACGCTGTCCCTGATGACGAAAATCCGCCACATCATTAGGTCCATTTTGCAGCTTTGAGTTGGAGGCATGTGTTGACAAATAAGGGCAGGTAGGCCGGATGAGAGATATCTTAATGAATCCAAATCATGATCTTATCTGCAAAAGTCAACATGCGTGGGCTGCAAATTTACAAACTTCTAGCCCAAGCCAAGCTACAAGTAAATTTCAGAAAGAAATTTTGGATGTGATTTTGCAACTAAAGGGGTTTTTAAGGGAAAATTGATCCCCAATAATTGTTTTACTCTTTATAACATTTATAGCTCAATCTGCACACAACATATGTATATTGGATTAAGAAATATATAAATCCTTGCCTGATTTTTAGGAAATAAGTATAGAAGAAATTTAAGCACGTGGAAATCAAATTTTCCTTAATTCATTTGCAGTTATATTTTAAAATATTTTATTTACTTTTAAGATGAAGATGATACATTAAAAATCATTTTGAATATATGTTTTTATACACAATAGCTCAAATATGATTGTGCAAATTAACGACTAACGAGCAAAACTTTTGGCTTTCTTTTCATTTCAATGTGGCCCATTTGTGAAACTTGGCATGCAATTGCATAATTCTAACCATCTAACATTTAACCCTTTGACAATAAATAAACGTCTTTTCATTGATAAATAGTTTTATTTTAGAGCCATTCCCTCAACGCAGTTAATTGTTGGGATGGATGACAATCAATGGGAAGCCAGCCATTGGATCTTCCACCTCTCGAGGGATTGGCTCAATTAGGACTAGCCACTACAAATAATTTCACATCAAATTCAGCCCAAACAAGGAAAAAGACAAAGGAAAGGACTTTAAAGTCTGCCTTCCGAAAAGTCCAAGTAAAACTGTCAACGAGCAACTTAAGGCTTGGGAAGTTACAACTTTTATATGCTAACCATAAAATAATTGGTGGGCTTTTACATTCCAAGAGCGGAGCTCGAGCTTCAGCCTTCTCTGTCCGTTTGTCTGTCATCTGGCCCAAAGACAGCTGTGTCCATGTCCCTGTCCCAAAACATGACGTGACATAAATCTGGGAGCTTTGACTTTGACCATTACATTACATTGTCTTGCTGTTTAATGTGACATTTGTTCCTTTGACGGTCGTAAGTGGCCACTGACTGCGAGTCCAAAACTTCAACAAGTTGCCAGGGGGCCAAAGCTTAAACTTACACAAATTACAGCTTGGGCTAAATTTAAAGGAGGCAGCCTGAGACTTTTGATATTTACTCTTTATTTAAAGCCGGAACTTGATATTTGCCCGGAAGAAGGAATGTACATAAGACAAGACAAGAATGTCGCAAAATTTGTCGTTTCTCACGGCGCAGGGTGGCAGAAAATTACGTTTGCTGACACCCCGAACAGGCTTTGAGTTAGTAGACATTTATTTCCCCTGATAATTTTTGAGACAGCTTTATATTCTCTTATAACATAAAAAGCTTGTTTAATGGCCATGTTTCACATAAAGAAAGAAGTTAACTTAACAATGTCATAATTGTAGGGGAAAAGAGTGAGAACGCGCTTGGAGTGCGTTCCATTAAACTGTTTAAATATTATTTTTAATTTTTGGAATATAAATGATTTTAGCTTTGGCTTTTTTGGGATTTTGAGCAATTTTTTTTTTCAACAACTTGAAGAAAAACATTGAGAGTGAAATGTTCTTTCTTTTGTACATAAAATTTCCTTTAAAATCCCTTTCAAATGCATTGCAGTCAAATTTTAGCATTTCCCCTGAAAAAACTAATAAAACTGCCATTTTAATAATAATTTAGAAGGTAGCAGTAGGGAAGGAGTAAATTATTATGTTAAGTGTTATTGCTTACTTAACTTTCCTCTGCTTAAAAATCAATTTATTTCCTTTCTGTTGGCTCAACACTTGAGCTAAACCTTGAAAAGAGCAAATTGCTCTCATGCCGTCAGCAGTATTAATAGAATTGGGAAATGTGACATTAAATTAAATCTTTTATTTAGACAATGGAATGGAATCATTTGACCAGATCTAGTTACTACGATGTGATCTAAAACAAGTAAATGTCATCTTCTTTGTCGGCCCAAACTAAAAACTAAACTAATAGTTCAAGAAGCTACTTTAAGACTGTAAAAAAGATTTAGGAAAGTTGGGAAACGAGGGATAGTGTAATTTTAAGAGCGACAGACGGACGGACAGACGAGGGAGGCAGGGTTCAAGTCCCCTTTCGGCAGCCTGCAATCCACTGTCAACTCATCACATCACAATTTAATCCAGAAAGTAGATGAATGGAACTGATTGTTTACATTGTTTTGAGCCCTGGTTAATGATATGTCAAAATAGAGTTGAGTTGAGGTTGAGATTCAAAGTCAAAACCCTTCAAAGTCCTTGGTTCAGAAGGGAATCTGATTAAAATAGTTTTCCCGCTAGATGTCGTCCTTTACCGAAATTACTAAATACATAATTTAAAAATACTCTGCTGCTGCATGAGTTAATTTTATTTAAGCTTGAGTTAATCTTGGTTTCGCAGTTTTGCTAAGTTGGCGGAAATAGAAATAACAATAAGTGTAGTTGACTCCACCCTCGGCGTTAGTTAACGGTAAAGCAAAGCATTTGCTTCGCTTCATTCATCTCTCATCCTGGCCCAAGTTTAAGATGCTAATTTTATGCAAATACACAGCAAATCAAGACGAGTCGCTAGTGTCTCAAACTGCCCCGGAAATAGGAATAGGCATTGCATTTTAATTGCTAGAGTGAAATGGTTTTTTTTTAATTTGATATAAAAACTGTGATATTTTTACAATGAGAAGGTGTTTTAAAAGACTCGATGTACAAACATTTTCCTCCATAATTATCTGTGGAATTTCAATTTTTTTCCCCGTTGATCTGTAAATTGAGGTTGAAATATTGGGATAGCAAAATATAAATTTTGGATTCAATTTTAGGAAGTATGTATATAGAAAAATGTGAAGATATCAAATCCTTAGTAAAATATCCTATAATATACCAAGCAATTTGGGATTTATCTTTTGTTTTGGAAAAAATGAACAATTTGTGAATAATTTCAAGATTTTCCCGATTTGAGTCAAGTTTTTAAATGACTGATTTTAATGGCTTATTCCATATTTTGAGCTAGTCCACTTTTATTAATATGTTTGCAGTTTTATGAATAAAAAGCGTGCAAAATGTATTTTCTGCTTGCCCCCAAAAGCGAACAAGAACATAAATGTTTAATTTAATTTAATGGGAACCAGTTAAAGTGCAATTGCAAACTCCTTTTTAAATTGAGCTCCAATCACTAAATTCATGTCCCGAATACAAATTAATAGCAAACTTCTGTATTCAGCAATTACAATAAACTAGAAATTGGTCCGAAATCTCATTTTCCCCTAAGATATTTACTCTTTGACATCAATTTTCCATTTGGAATTTTACGGCTACAAACGTTTTTTAAGTACATGATAGAACGAGTCCAAAAAACAAATTTCCTTAATAACGTGCAAAACACTTTTGAGACAAATTATTTGTCTCAGATATTCACAATTTTCTTTAAAATTCCGTCAAGTTTTATATTTGACAAAGCAAATCATATCAAAGTGTTTTTTTTAATGTGCAATAGGTACAAAAGTAGTTTGTATAAACATTTTTCAAAAATCTTAGCCTCTGATACTCAATCCTTACTCAATCTGATACTCAATTTGTTGATACTCAACCCTCAAAATCCCTTTCAAAGTCACATATGAATACAATCCGAAGTTGGATCCAAGTTCTCATTTCCCTTAAAGTTAGAAACCCCTACCCTTTGCTCCTTTGTAAGTGGGACAGCTTAGCTTAGTTTTACATAACAACACAGGTGTGTGTTGGTTGTATACCTGCAACGGGCAAAGTGATCATCATTCTGCTCCACACCCTCAGCCCACCAACACACACCAGTTGCACAGCGTGTCAGTTCTCCCCTTGGGGCAATCTGAAACTTAACAACCTAACCTTTGGTGAAAGTTTTGTGAAAGTTTTGTCATGATAATCCCTAAAAAGAGCAACAATTGCTATCCGAGCATGGCGGCTTCCGAACATTCGGAAAATAGCAGTGTGAGTTTTTTACAAAAACTAATTAGTTAATTTTTTGTCCCCGGATGTTTCATTTGGAGCTGGAGCTTTGGAGCTGAATCTGCATTTGCAGCGCATTGTTGTGATTTTAATTTCAATTTCAATGCAGAGTAGTTAAAGAGCGTGAATCCGGTTAACCTGTCAACCCCACAAAACATATGTACACATTTGTACTTATTTATTGGAGATACAGGGTGTAGTTTAATCTTAGCAGTGAGTTATTTTATGAGGTCCGAGACAAAGTTGTGTTATTAGGATGTCACACTCCACGACTTTGCATGCTTAGCTTGGAAAAGGTAAAAATTGGCATAAAATAAGGGAATTGGTGGAACGGGCTCCTCTCATGTACAATTCGTGTACAAATTAGTTATTTGTTTAATTTGAAATTTAGTTTCTCCTCAAATTTTCGAGGAAAATTGAAAAAAGTGGATTGTGAGGCATGAGTACAACGCATAGCTAAATATTTTAAAGATGCCCAACAACTTTGTTTTAGCTGTCTGCTTTTAAATTTTAAATAGTTTTGTGTTTTGTGGCTGAGGGAAGGTACAATTTGTGTGTTTACTTGTAGATAAGGATTTTGATGGGAATGATTTTGGTTTTGTTGAATAATGATGAGTTGATGGTTGTTATCTGGAACTCCATATTCGGAGATTTCAAATGGAATGAAATAAAATAAAAGTGGAGCTCAAAGCTTTCACTCAACCACCAATTACATCACAATGTTCAGGGTACTGAGGTAATGAGTTTTTAGTGGGGCAAAATGAGACAGTTACAACTCTAAGTTCTCAAAAAGTGAGAACCTTTGAGATGAAAATGAGAATCTAAAATGTTGAATCTTTTGTTGATTTGAGCAACAATAAGATTAAAAATAAACAAGAAATATAAATTAGGTTTGGCTTTGCTTTTGCTTTTGTATATCATAATTTGCATTTAAATATGAAGAAGACAAAGGGGAAATCTTGAATTTCATACAAATCCCTTAAAATTCATGATGTAAAAGATTTGAGCTTTAATCTTGAGTCCAATTTCAAATCCAACTTTTCTCTTAGATGTGGCAAGAACTGGAAAACGTGTTGATGGATGAAGATGAGCCACATTACAGCCCACCCCCAAATCAGGGGACGCCGGTGGGGCAAAACCACACCCCCTACAGCCCCGAATCCGACCCCACCCTCCACCGAATCAAAATAGAACTTTCAGAGGACACTAATAACAATACTCAGGGGCTAAGCAATCAAAAATCCTCAAAGTTCTGTTTCCAAGGAAACCTAATGGACCAGTGTTATTACAAATCCCCACCCAACTACTACCACACCCACAGCCACGCCCACCACCAAGAATCTCAGTTCAGCCACTATCACTATGAAGGAGGAAGTTTTGAAATATCGGCCGAGCCACAGCATCAATACACTCACGGTCACACGCCACATGGTCATCATCCACATGCGCATGCGCAAAGCTATTCCCCCTCAACAAGTCCCCCTTATGGCCCAACAACTCCGCCAAACATAAGTAATCCTGCCCCCGGCTTAAATTACCCCGACAATTTGAGTAGCAACAGCTTAAACATTAACCTAAACCTTAATTTCCAAGGGGTTCAAGGCTTAAATTCCTATCGACCTCATCACCCCCATCATCAACAATTCCCCCAAAATAATTACAGCTTTAAAGTGATGACGCCACCCCTAAGTCCTCATATTTATGCGGGAGCACCACCGAACGTTGCGTCGAATCCTAAAATACCCCCGCCCCATCCCTTAGGCTATCATCCTCACCCCCATCATTTCCCTCAGGGGTATGGCTCCATGTTTTCCCAACATACGGCGGCGAGCATGAGTCCAGTGACGCCTGCGACGGCGGCGTCGCAACCAGGAGTCGTTGACCCCTTAACAAAACCAAAGCGAGGGAGACGACGATGGGGTCGTAAAAAGTTGACGACGCACTCGTGTACTTATGCTGGATGTGTCAAGACTTATACAAAGAGTTCTCATCTCAAAGCCCATCTTAGAACGCATACGGTAAGCAGTTTGGAAGCTTTTTATTTCCAGCTTGGAAGCTTTTCTAATCTAAGATTAATTTCAGGGGGAGAAGCCATACCAATGCAGTTGGAAGGGATGTGGATGGAAATTCGCGCGGAGCGACGAGCTAACGCGCCATTTTCGAAAGCATACGGGAGATCGACCATTTCAATGCCGACTTTGCGAACGCGCATTTTCCCGTTCCGATCATTTGAGTTTGCATATGAAACGGCATATTGCAGTATGATTAAGTATTATCAAGAATTTAATGTCTGAACTTAGATCTCAACGATGTACAGGGTGAAAAGTTGTTAACTATTTAATAGCTGTGTACAGGTGAAAGTTTTCAGTGTCAATGCAAGCGAATAAAAGTGTAAATGAATTTTTGTTTTGTTTTGTTTTGTGGCTATAGTTGCAATTGTCATAATGAATTAATGATGATCAAATTACCCCCGTAATTTATTTCCTGGATAATTGTAGAATTAATGGATTTTTTCCTATTTACTCTGTGCAAACACAAACAAACAAAGCAAACATAATCATCGATCTCATTACTTGCCTGTGCTCTTTTTATCAATATGGATACAGGGTGGAAAAATAAATTATCAGTTTGCCCCATTGAATCAATCAATTACTATAAACGTCAATAAGTCATAATAATGCTATGCTTCAAAAGATTGATTTACCATCTACCCTTTTAACAAGTTGCCGATTCTTTAATTCAAAATCAATTTATTTCATTTGAATTGACAGCAGTGCAATGGATTAAATTAATGATCCCGGAATTTATTTTAGTATTTATAGTGACATCTTTAGTTTATTAAATGGCCAATGTATCCCATGTTTTTGATACAAAAGCTGAGAAATTTTGAACTTGGTTTATGAAAACGGATTTTATAAATTGAGATATGAGTATTTTACTCTAAAATTTCAATTTCTTATTTAAAAATACCCTTAAAATCCCTTTTAAAAGGCAGAGCAGAGCCAACCAAACAACACTGCAGCTACTTTTGACAAAAGGCAGGCTGAATATTGAATTATGCATTATGCTTCCCTTTGTATGTTATTAACTTAACTTGGGTGTCCATTCTTTGTGCTTGATTTGATTCCTTTGTGTCCGTGATGGATAAGTTTGTTAACGCGTTAGATTATTATGGACTAATACTAATCGCACTCCCTTTTGATCCATTACTATTTTTATTCATCTCCTTTTCGGGAAGTCAGCCAAGGACTTGGATCTCAATAGACATGAATGATGAGAGTCTTTCTATTTATTTGTGATTAATGATTTCAATCTAAAGAGTTACAGGGTGAGGGAAAGTTTGCAAGAATCTTAAACCAAATGCTCAAAAAGCTTTCTCTTCATATCTGTATTTTGGCTTTGGCATGTCCCAAATGTTTTGAATTTTGGTCCAAAATATCCCAATTTACAACGTTAGCTTAGCACCCTGTAGTTTGAGCTGCAATTTTATTTGTCACTTTGACTTTGACAAGCCTCGTTTAAATTGGATTTGTGCTGTGTTTGTCCAATTACAATTAAAAAGAGTTGGAGCTGTGCTGTCAAAATAAGGATAGACAGACGGACAGACGGAGGGACGGAATGAGTTGATATGGATATGGATGGAAATTCAAATTTATTCCTTTTTAACCACGTCCAACTCTCGTCCACCCTGTACATTTATAATTGCTAATGTTGGTTGGATTTGCAGTTTGCAGTTGTTAATGTTTTGACATGCAAAGAAGTCTTTTGGGAGCGTGTCTGGTTCTGGAGTTGGCGTGGGCGTTAGGGAAGTAGAGCCGTGGATAATGGATACAAATTGAGCCACAAAAAACTCATAACTCTATCTTATAAATCCATTTTCTGCAGTTGGGGCAAGTTGAGAAATTCTTTATGAATTGAATTCTTTCCCAAGAAATTTATTTACCAGTGCAATGTCCATTAATAATTGTGGGTATAACATTACAACATTTTCTGGAACCTGAACCAGCTCCAGCTCCATTCATAAAGATAAGGGTTGGATTTCGTGAAAGTGATACCAAAGTTAAGTTTCGTGTCTCCCTTTGCCCCCGACCACCTAAATTAGTAAAGCCATTAATTGTTCTTTTAAGGAAAGGAGCTTGAGTTGAGCTTGCTCCAGACACCAACTACTTTTTTACAAGCATTGCATTGATTGGAAGAAATAAACTGGATGATCTTTCCATTGTTGGACTCCTCATTCATTCATTGACCATTGTTGGGGATGCTCCAAAGATTATTCTGCACCAAAGATTTTGGAAACGCTGACATTTATATGGCCAACATGGTTTTGAACATGTTTTGAAGAGTACAACTAGAAACAGGCTCTTCTGCATCCATGTTTTGAAACATTATGTTCCATGTTTGTCCCTTATTGAAGGGTTAAATTTCGAACTGACTTATGAGAAGTGCAAGTGGCGTTTGTCCATATTTGGGTACTGGAGTTGAAGGGAATGGAGATCATTACTTCTTACTCTTCCTTCCTCTGCATAACTTTGTTTATTATTATAGCTACAGCTAATTTCAAAGCCCATCCAACATTATCAGCCAACTGAGACCTAAATAAAAGGGAATAAATGTAAATTAGAGCCACATCCTCCATCCTCCGCTGCACAGCAAAATTGACGCCAGGCGACAGACATCTACATTATAATTTGCAAAATTTCGGGAGAAAAAACGCCAAAGATTCCACATTTTTTCTGGAAATTTGTAAATTTAGTGATTTACTCCAAAGCCCTCAGGCTTTATAATGTTTCTCCAAAGTTGGGCTGCCTAACGAGGATAATTCGTCAATTTTGGGGCATAAATTCATAACCTTTTGGGCTGACGGGTTTATTACAGCCTTCAAAACAACAAACTGGACAAAAGCCGAGATTTATTCACAATTTGTCGTGAAAGCCAAACGGCTACATGCCAATGTTTATTTTATTTTTAATAAAGTTGAACTTGATAGTTTCTGTAGTTTGACTTTATGGAGATGAGGCCGGAAATTGCTGTTGCTGTAAAAATGAGTTGTCATGCATGGTAAACTTTAGTCAATGAGCTAGACTTCCACATTTGTCATATATTTCCACCAACACCTTAAATCTTTACTTGAACCTTAATACTTACGTAGGACTATGACGTCCACCCTTCCGCTACAAATGCAAAACTTTATGTTGACAACTTTTGCAAAAGCAAACTTTGCATTTGCAGGTGAAGTTGAAGGATCGTAGTCAAGTTGAAGTTTCTTGAACTCGGATGCAAAGTGGGACAAACGCAAAGGTGTGTTGTTGCATGGCTATCAAGTCAAAATCACGTCTGCTCGTCATCGTCATCGTCAACCCCGTGTCCTCCAAGACTCGATAAATGGCCAATCCCACAAATTTTCTGGATGTCAGCTCTACTTTTTATAGAATGATCGATTCCTTGCAAAACGTTTCAAACCCCTCAAAAAAATGATGGGTAACGGGACGAAAGGGGACACAAACTTTCTCCAAAGTTCCACCCTCTCTAAAGATGTGTTTAGAATAAAACTCCGTCTGAATTTAAGTTTAGGTATTTAGAGGGGTGACATAATGAGGTCTCATTGTGGGCCTTTGCTATCATCTCCATTATCTTTGAGAGATGTGTTTTGTCACCAGGGAGCAATTTGTCTTGTCACTCTCCGTCCCCCGCAAAGAAAGCCCATTCACAACTAATTGGATTCACTCAGGGCATAAGACCATTTTATAAATCCAAAAGTAAGCCTCCCCAAGGGGGATATTTTATAAATTGAATGCTAAAGATTGCTATTAGTAACAATCAAAGAGTATGGGCTACAATTGATTTTAGGAGGAAAAGGATTGTAAATTTGGATAAACATAAGTTCCAAAGTATGTCACTATTTGGCATCCATAATTTCGAGTCTTAAACTAAAGATAAGGACTTGGGCTTAAGTTTAAGCCCAGTGGAGCTTGTTCTAAGAGTTTTATGTAATTGAGCTTATTTAAGTAAGTCTTTGTGTGGAGTTGTAGTTGGTCCTTGGTTAATCTGAGAATAGGAAATGAAATGAGAGTTCCGATAAGATCAACACCTCCCAAGTGTCCAAACCAAAGTTCACTTGGTGGTCCTCCAATTGTTGCCTAAAGCCCGAGCTTCTGATCCTAACTAAACCTTTATGGGCAAGAGTTAACAAGCTTTTAGGTGAAAGTAGTTTGAGTAAATCGCATTTTGCACTTGTTGCTATCGTTACAATGTTGGGACATCATAATTTGTTGGAAATGAAGAAATGTGTCATTTCAAATTCAAGAATATCCTAAATTCCCAATTGAATCCCAATATTTTAAAATCAATCCCATCCAAATTCGAAACTTTGAATTTTGCAGACAGCTTTTAAATAGTAATTGGCAATGACGCCATTTGACTTTGAGCTGCTGGTGGATTAAATTATTAATTTAATTTAGTAATCCTCACTTAAAGTATCATTGGATTATGGTTTGATGTGTGCTGTTCTTGTCTGGAGCCAATTAACAAAGGAAAGGCATTCGGAGAGATTTAGTGCCTTTTTTAGTTGTCCAAAGAGCATTATTATGTTGGGGAGAGAGATAAAAATATTGACGCAATCCAATTGACATTAGACCACCTCGTTGATGTCCACTCAACAATGCGGAGCTCGAGCTGGGGAAATTGTTCCAAAGCTGTTTCAACTTCCATACAACTTGAGTAAAGATTGACTTGAAAACTAGGTTTCAAATGTTTTTAACATATTTCCAAAAACCATTTCCATTCCCAACCCCCAACAGGCTCAAACTTTCTGAAGCTCGAGCTCGAGCTCGAGCTTTTGAATGTTGGCCAACAGAAGCTTGAGATGAAGGAAAGACAAGGAAGTGGAATGTGCGTTAAACCAACAATTAACGAGTTAACCGCTGTCCAAAAATGGTTACACTTTTCACATTTAAATCTTAATCAAGGATTGAAGGAGGGATGTAAAAAAAGATGGGGACGAGATAGGGAAGTGAGGAAAGAATGTTATCTGGCGCAAACTTATTAGGACTACATCAAATTCCTGCTACCCAACTAAATTCTAAGGTAAGGCTCAGACTAAAATATGCATGTAATTTATTTTCCGCACCCTGTATAAGCCATGAATTAATTAGAATGGAAGGAGCACAAAGGCCACGTGCTTGTGGTGGAATGCAAAGTCCAGAAGCTGGCCATTTATTTAAAAGTTGTAGCCCACTTGTCAACTCACCACCAAAATAAAATTAATGAATGAATTCTAATTAAAAACGTGAAGTCTCCTTCCTACTCTTAAATTGCTTTGGGAATCCTTGGAAATCCAGCTTTTAAAGCAGTTAGCTTCATACACATGCACTTTTAGGGGATTTAACCACATCTGGACATTGTGACATGACATGGACACTGCTGACCTTAAAGGTCATGACCATTTTTGGACGGTGACGCCAAGTTTCAGGTCAAGATTTAATGGAGAAAAGATTGGTGGCTCAATTCGCCCCATAATTCCTATAATCACCATTTTAATCAGTTTGGATCAATTTTAATTTCTGTTTTATGCTGCATTGAATTTAGAGCTAATTAACAAATATAGGTTTGAAATTTCAAACCTTTTTTAAAAAAAAGGCCTCGAAAAACGTTTCCCTAAAAAATCAAACATCCAGTGAAATATGGGTTAAAGATGAGATAACTTTATTTCCAAGTGTGACTATCTTTATGCCCCTTCTAATCAGTTATCTGTTAAGTCAAGGCTCCGTCATTGTCTGGAAAGAGTCCAAATAAATTATAGCCAATTCAACAATTAAACCCAACTTAATTAAGTCGTTAGATACTTTAAACTTGGGCTTTTGGAATTTCTCCATTTTTTGTCTCAATTTAAAACTTTTACGATTGTTATCCAATCGTCACTCATCATTTCGAGTTTAAATTAATATTCAACTCCTCACTTGAAAAAGTCAGATGACAACTTTTTATCAAGTGAATCTGAATTAGAACGAAGCCATCAAATATCTGTAGTTTAGTTGTCAGTTAAATTGTTACGCGTACATAATGAGGACTCATTAATTAATTAATTTAATGAGCAGGAAGAGGCTTTTTAAAGGTGGATCAAAATTATTGTCAAGTTTTACCATAATTTGGTAGAGAATCGGTGAAAATTTGGTGCAAATATTTCAAACTTTTCGTGTCTTTGTTACACTTTTGACGGATTTTGAAACAGTTTTGCTCTGTTTAAATTCATTTCCTTTGGAGGCGTGGTTGTTCGAGGGCGTGGCCGTGTTTTATAGACAATTGACACTTAACTTGTCGTCTTCCATCCTCAATCTAAATTTGCAAAATCATCCTCATAATATGCTTCAGTGAGCTGGACAAAACAAAATAAAACAGCGATGCATGCAGCTACAAAAAGAATTGGTGGCAAATGTGACCTTTGACCCTTGAGAATGAGACAATTGTAGAGTCAACTTTCGTCACCTTCGTGGGACAATTACAACATTTATAAAACGGAATTTTCGTCACTTTTCCATTGAGGATGTCCTGCTTTACTGACACCCTGTATCGGATTGTAATGGAGCCATCAACATGGTCATGAGCTGAGAGTCCAGTTGTCAAAGAGGAGTATTATCTTTAATTGAGGCCTCCGTGGTGAGGAGCGTGATGAAATTTAATGCTCAGCTCTGCATTTGATCTCTAGATTAATTTGTTCCAATATGTAAATTAGATATCCATACTGACAGTTTATAAGTTTGTAGATTCACATCTTGGGCTGCAATGGACACGTAAATTAGTTTGTGGCCGTGAGAAACGATGGTCGCAGAAAAGTGACGAAAGTTGACTCAACTGACGTTTTCAAAAGTTGTAATTGTCTCATTCCAAGGGTCAAAAGTCATTTAAACAGCAATTTGTAGGCCATGTCACAGGACATGACATGGTCACAGAAAAAGCTGACGAAGAAAGTGGACCCTGAAGTTTTTAGGTTCAAAATCCATATTCACATGACTTTTCGCATAAAATCAGCTTTAGTATCTGTAAAAAATCTCCCCTGTACTGAAATAAATTTGCTATTTGATTTCAATCCTCGGGATTTGCATCCGCTTCCGTTTCTCATCATTGTTCCCTGAATTAATTGTTGGAGGGGAGACGCATTGGATTGACCATTGTATTGTATTGTTGGTTAATTTCCTCCCACACAGAATTTATTTATATCTCATTACAACAACAATCAAATTCAAATATCTCTCAAAATCTAGCTTTGGCTTTTGCCTGGCTTGGCCTTTTAGGGCTCCAACCGATCCCATTGTTGAAGGAGAGAGGGGAAATGAGACGCCAAGTTTGGACTGGTGAGAAACAATTTAAAGATCAGATTCAATTTTCAACAATGCAAATACAAATTATCCTTGTTTCTCACACTATTAAAATAAATATAGAGCAGGCCATTGTACAGCATCAATATTTTTAAGAATGTCATTTACTTCCATGAAAATCTTTGGGGAAAATGAGATTTTGAGGTAAATTGAGACATTACATTTCTCGTCAATTTTACACTATAATTGGAATTGTCCCAAATTTTTCAATTGATTGTTTTCGGCTGATTCCCAAAATAGAAACTAGGACGATCTGTTTTTTTTCTGGAAAGTTGTCCCTATTCTTCTTGGATAATTATCCCATTATCAGCCAGTTATTTTCATTATCTGGTTAACAAAGCGAGGATGTAAATGTAAAGTGCTGGGCAACATTTTATTTGTTACATTTTTGTTTTGTCACCCCGACTATCAGTGGACAAGGAAAGCCAAAGTCAAGGTGTGGTTTAGATCCTCTTTTGAACCGCAAGCCACAGCCACAGCCACAGCCACAACCACAAGACCCGACATGAAGCCCCCGTCTGTCCCTCTGTCGTTGGGACACATGCAGCCACAGCATACAATTTGTATAAATATCCCATTGCATTGCCGAGCAAGTCCAAGTTCCAGGTTAAATTTATTTTATTCGTTCTGTTCTGCTCTTTGATAATGGAATTGACTTGTAGCACAATTGTGACTTACTTTAGCTTTTGCTCGTGATGTTAATGTTGTGACATTATCAAAATTATTTCTAGAGCAAGCGGAGCGTGAAGTTGAGTCAACAGTCAAAGCAAAAGCAAATAATTTAATCAAATGGAAATAAATTAGTTTGTAAGCAAAGCAAGGCAATCGATAGCACTAAGCAATCAAAATGATGGATGCATTAAATTTTAGTGAAAAATCAAACTTGGCTTACTTTCGTCCCTTATAACGAGTTAATTAAGCGGAGGGGTCAAAGGTTGGATTTGGATTTGGATTGGTTTCTATAATGAGATGAAGTTGGATCTGGACAACAATCAACACTTTGAATCGCTTTATCACAGCCAACAATCGGATGGGCAATCAAGGTGACGTTTGAGGCTGATAAAGAGGAAATAAATAAGCCTCAGCTCACACAGAATTTAATTGGTAGCAAAGCTAAGGTTTAGATCGCTTATGGCAGCAGAAGTTTGTCTGTCCTTGGACAGGTCAAGGGTTGGGCTGTAGCCTCCGTCGCTAGCCCATTACACTCATTTACAAGGAAATGTGATCTACTCTGGAAAAAAGAGTGGTGTTGTTTGGGAATGTGAGAAAGCAAAGGGTCACTTTTATTGTCTTACATAACAATGAGGATCCAGGGTGGTGGAAAATCGGGAGGGTTACATTGTTTAAAATGGGGAAATTGAGTCAAATTACAGCCTTGTACCAACAACAACTTCTGCCAACAATTCTCTGCTAAAACATGCTTTTTTTGACATTTGACAATTAATCCCAGACATCTCTATTTAAAACTGTGGTTGTAAAATAAGAAACATTTAAACGTTTTACGACAACCCATTCTCTTGTGGCTATATAACCGCAGTAAAAGTTTTATAGTCTGGCTAAAGCTAAAGAAGAAGCTTAATTTGTCACAGAAAACAAAAACGTTGTCCCTTGTTGTTGACCACACACGAGCATAAGCCTGCCAAGCTTATGCTTTGCATATTTAAAATACAGATATAGGAGAATCGCTACATTTTGTATTCTATTTGCATCCTTTGGCTTCAGGTTAATTGGTAGTTCTAAAATGGAGGGATGCGGCGTGAGCTAGGCAATGACATCTCATTAGCAATAAATCTCGGAACTAGTCTGAATTTGGAGTAACAGAAGTACGTCGTATTATTCTCATCCTTATACACTTTTACAGATAATAAACAGTTTGAAGACATGATTCATAAGAAGTTAATAATAATTAATTTTAAATTCTGAGGGATCTAACGAAAGAGGATTAGCAGCAGTGTTCAATTTGTAATTCTCAAAGAAGGGTGATTTTTAAGTAGTGGAGGTAGAAAGGTTGTTCGATGAGAGAGCATCATTCTAAAAATGTTTTAAAAAGGATAATTAGCGATATTTAAATTTTAAATGTTTTTTTTTTTTACAAAATATAGCTTACGTCTATAGTAGGGTCTATTTAGTCTTCGTGAGTGTCGTTGTCAGAGTCCCAATGAGTCTGAATCATCTTCCCCTTATTCTTCTGAATCATCTTCCCCTTATTCTTCTGAATCATCTTCCCCTTCGTCTTCGTCTTCTGAATCATCTTCCCCTTCGTCTTCTGAATCATCTTCCCCTTCGTCTTCGTCTTCTGAATCATCTTCCCCTTCGTCTTCTGAATCATCTTCGTCTTCGTCAGTATCGTCGTCAGAATCCGACGAGTCTGAATCCCCTTCCTCTTCGTCTTCCCAACTTTTATCCAAGCTATAAATTAAATTAATGCATAATTAAAAATGGCTTGAAAAATGTCTTGAGACTACTTACAAATGACCCCTCCCTTCTTTATAAAAAGTTTCCCCAGAGCAGCAGCGAATATTCTCAATGTGGCAAATCGGTTTGCCAATAATCAAAATATTGTCTTTATAGTCGTCGTCGTCGTTGTATTTCACAATAATACTCTCCGGGTTTTCAACCTCTATGAGGTTGGAGGTGTCGGTATAGACATCGTCTTCCATCCTCGTGGAAAATTGGAACCTTAACATATCCTCGCCTTCAAGTTCGGCCATCGAGACGGCGAAGGGGACCTTGAACGTCTTCCCTTCATACTGAGGGTCATTGTCAATGATGAGCCACGCATTTGGTCTGAATTTCAGGTCGTTGGGGTTGACGGGGATCATTGGCAACTTCTCTTTGTTGCTGTACTTCTCAAACCTCTCGGCCCAGGCTTGGCGCTTCTCCTTGTTGTGCTTTCGCCTTCGACGGATGATTATCTTGAAACTGCGGGCTGTGAGGCTGGGGACTACAAAAGGGGCCATGATATGACTTATTTTGGACACCGGAACAGCGACTGGGTGACGATTTGAATGCTCGCTCTCAGTCTGGGATGCGTGTTAGTTATGCAAAGAGGGCAGCAGAAAAAATTCTCATGGATTTCCATGTTTTTTCGACAGAATGTTACGCCAATGTAAAAAAGTGTTGAGGGCTGACATGACACGAGTAAAGGCTGTTGTTGGTTATCAGCAGAATTGTAATCTAAATATCATCCATTTTTAGTCAACTCCTGGGACGCCCAGCAGGGTCCTTTGGGGTCAACAATGGGTCAGACTAAACAAAGGATTGAAACAATCAGATCAAAGGAGTGAGCCCTTAAATTGTTCCATTAGCTTGGGATCAGCCACAAGCCACAGGCCCAACAATGGAAGGGAAGAAGAAGGAGCAAACGGAGTCTCTGGACAATTTAACCTTTGCCATTGTTGTCCATTGTTAACAGTGGTCCATTTAATCTAATAATGATCAGGGAGAAGAAGATGTAACCCCATATTGTGTAATGATGTGATTTAATTTTAAAATGCATGGAATTCAAATCGAAGCCGTCAATCAAACGAATGACTCTTAATTTGGAAAAAATCATGCTTTGCTTTGTTTTGTAGTTGGAGCTAATACAACAATTTAATTAGCTTACATTTGCACTATTTAAATGTAATTAAACAATTAAATGAGGCAAATAAACTATCGTCTCACTTTCCTCAATATGAAGTAAGTCTCATTTTCCCCGGGGAACCGAACCGCGGTTAGTAAAAATTTGACAGCTAGAGCTAAAACAATGTAACTTTCGCCAAACGCCAAATTCGTGAAATTCGACGTAAATTAACTAATTATCAGCTTCCCAGGTGCCTTTGTTGGGGAAATGTATGGAAATCGTAATTATCGGGGGAGAGAATTTGCAAATACGGGTAAAATCGGATAAAATGGTATTTAACTGGGGGACTAATTGTAGCCTTTTAAATTTGCAGATGAGGAGGCGATGGAAGGTCTCAATGAACAATTAGCGGATGGATTATCATCTAAAGTCACTCAACTCAAAAGTGTAAGCATATTACGTCATTATCTTGTCTGTCTGTCCAAGTGACGAAAATTTCGTCACTAAATAAGTTATCTTTATTCTCTAGTTTTTATTTCAATAAATAAATAAGTTAAAGCTTTATCAAGTGTTGTAAATCACCGGAATTAATAATAAACATGATTTGCTTAAATAGTTGGCCTTTGACCTGGACGCGGAAGCCCGTGACCATTTGCCCCTGTTGGATGGACTGGATGACGAATTTGAGTCAAGTGGGAGTCGTCTTGGGGGCGCGGCTGGACGACTGCGGAACATTGGACGTACCCGGGGACTGACGGGACGACGAATGAGTCTCTACATCGCCCTCACATTCACAGCACTCCTAATATTTTTCTACTACGTCATCATCCCTCGTGTATTTAATAGTTAGTTACCTTATCTTAAATAAATAAATTTTATGTGAGAAAGTCAAAAGTACCAGCTCAAGAAATTTTTCAAGTTTTAAAGCTTTTGTTCCCTAATTTGTATAGTTATTTAAACTTTTTAGCAAGTTTTAAGAGCTTTTTCAGCTGTAAGCTTAAAATTAGGGGGAGGAGGGCTAGAAGAAGGGCTAAAAATAGAAAGGGACTAAAGCTAAAGTTTCCGACAAAGGCGCAGATTGGTGAACCCAACGTGTGAATTATAAGACCGGCTAAATTTGGCTGCGGAGCTCGACCCATGAGGAATTTCATGTGGGCAGCCCAAGGAAGGGCGAAATTCGACACGATTTGGGTTATCAAAGGGGATTTTTGCATAAGGACCACTAGCGGCGTGGCTAGGCGACGGTAGCCCTAAAAATTTAGAGAAATTTGATAGATTTTTATTACTTTAGATAGCAATAAATTACCTCCATAGTATTAGGAAAGTTTGCAGCAAGCTCTGCTCCGAATTCCGCATCCGCGACAAAAGTTTCAGAGTCCATAAGCCCCTGCTTAAACAGCTCCGTGCAGATTATCGTAGTTTCCGAAAAGACTCGGCCCAAAAGGGAGCCACAACTTCCAAACGTTCCTACGAAGCAGGGTCCGGTGCAGGCGGCGGGGACAGCGCCCAACGGCAGCCTTCCCAATACCAACACACACATAGCACAACCGGTCGTAGAGCCGATGCAAGAGCCCACAAAAGGTTTAGCAGCTTTTAGAATTTGTCGGAGCTCGGGAAGCTTTGAAGTGGGGGCTGGAGCGGGGGCTGGAGTTGTCGTCGCTTCTGAAGCTGCTGAAACTGATGTGTCTAGTCGTCTATTTAATTTAATAGTTTAGATAAAATTTTGCATGGTTTTGTCAAAAACTTGCTTGATGGGATATCTATTGGGGGCAGAAGTTGAGTGGTGGCCCCCAAAATAATTTTGGTAGTAATAGTTATCATTATTCCATTTCTGCCCTCCCCAATTTGAATTTGCGTCCCCCTCCCCCCCGAATCCATACTGGTATTGGACTTCAGGAACCTCCCTATACCTCCTCAAGATACTCCTCCTACTCCTCTTCAACTGGGACCTGTAACATGCGAGTGGCTGGTCAATTCTTGAGCCTGGAGTACAGGCAACTGCCAGACTAGCGCTGACCTCCCCCTTCTCATTGACACAGAGGACATTGACCCCAAATCCATGCTGGTTCGGAATCAGCAGCGCCTCCGGAAGACTTTCCTCTTTAAAGTAGTAATTATAAGGAAGTTGGTTGAAGGGGTCATGGGTCACGAGGTTTAGGAGATGGGAGTCGCAACCCGTTCTATTTGCTAGGTTCTTAAGTTCGGATGCTGTAAGGATTGAGGATGTGGCCACGGAATGGTCGCTGATAAGGATCTGGCCCTCAAGGGTCTTGACGAGGGCCGTGCTGTCCTCCAATATCCACGTGGAGGGCTGGAGGAGGAGGACAGAGTTGGAGGGAAGTGACGCGGGTACGGATGACACCCCGAAGTAAATCCCATCCCTCCGATTTCCATTAGCGTCGAATCCAATTTCGCCCGAAAGGCCGGAGAAGGGGAGCGCCAGTTGGGATGAGGAAGAGAGGAGGGCAAGCGTCGTGGCGTCGTACGCCAGGATCGACGACAAGATTCGTGGCGATGGTCCTGAAATATTTTTATAGAGTAAATCATTTCAAATTCCATTAAAATAGAATTACGCATCAATTAAATCGTAAAAGACTCAATTTTTAGTCTAAAAATGTCAAGTCTCAATTTTGTCTCAAAATCTCATTCTACCCCGAGTCTCAAATCTCAAATTGCCCTTACCCATATTTCCACTCAATTCCCGTAGCACTCTTCTTCTCCGTGGATTGTCCCATCCATTGCTCCCAACATAAGCCAAGCTGTACAACCCAAAATTCTCAACTTTCCCAAAAATCTCATTCTCATCCCCACCCCCTTCATGCGTTTGGTTATAAGCCCATTCCTCATGTTCCAAAATATCTGGACTGAACCATCCAAGATTATAATGATTCTTTGACCTCGCGACCTCAAGAGCCAACTTTGACCCGTCTTCTGCTAACAACAACACCCCCACTTTCCCAGAAATGACTCCTCCATGTTCCTCCAACTTTTTCCCAACAAAGTTGGAAGCTTGATCCAAAATTTGGTTGAATGCAGAATAATGATTGGTGTCATCGATGAAAATGGGGTTGCTGAATCTTGCCCCCGAATTTTTATAAAGTTCTAGACTTTTCAGCTGTTCTTTGCTTCCCGAATCTAGGACGGGTATTAGGGTGGAGACCCCAACTTTTTGGACACGGTTTAGCAACACGACGGCCCTCGCTTCTGCCGACATTTGCAACGAATATACACTCACTTTATGGGAATTTTTAACAAGCTTGGGACACGGGCTGTAAATACTGAGGGGCTGGAGGAGCAGGCTGTCGCTTTTTAAGGATTGATAAGCAGATATAAAATTTTCGAGTGTCGCAGCCTTGGACAGGAGGGACACGACCACTGATGAACTGTTGGAGCTCACCCATGACGCCGCAGTTTGGGAGGAAAGTTCCCCAAAATTTAACAACACTAGGGATGAAGGCTCATTTCCAAAATTTTGTAGGGCTAAGGCCACAGCGGCCCTTAGTTCGGCTACCCACTCCCCACCAACTCCCCGACTGTCGGACAGCACAAACAGTTTTTGTCGGATCTCAGCCTTTGCCACTCCAACTAATATTAGAAAGATGAGTACGTGAGGACTGCAAGTGTTTCGTTTGAACATTTTCCCAAAACTGTCAGTTTTAGGCTTGTCTAGGCACGTTTAAGCTGAAGCGGATTATTCCGGAAAAGTGACCATTTTATTATGAGGATGGGACCGGGACTTTGGGTCATATATATAGAAGTATGGAGTGGAGTGTTTGTCTTGACGGGATACCGCTAACTCCGTCAACCTTTAGTTAGAGCAAAGGCTTTAAATATTTATGAAAATTCATTAACACTTGTTCCCATCCAGGGTGGCCACAATTTTGGGCTACTAATTAGTATCAAGATGATTTTAAGCCATCCTGTATCAGCTTGGCCCAAATTTTTAGTGAAATGTTCTCAGTTTGATGATACTTTTGTGAGACAAAGTTTTTTTTTCATTTTTTAGCCATTACTACTGTAATTGTTAATTGAGGCTCCATGCAAATAATGGACGGGGTTTGACCCAGTTTCAATGCAACCCATTGTATTATACAAATGTGTGTTTTAAAGAAATTGAAATTAATGAATGTGAGAATTTGAATGAGCTTCGTATGGAATTTGGGGAGATGAATGAAATGCTTAAGATTTATGGAAAGCCTAAATTTCCATATCATTTTATTTTTGCCTTATCCATGTTCTTTGCATAGATAAGGGATGATGGTATCTTTGTCCTTTTCCCCATTTCTATTTCCACTTTGCTCTTTAGATTGTCAACATCAAATCTACTTTTCGTCATGTCCGTTTTCATCCCCTGTGACGAGGCGAGAACAAATGTCCGCCGATCCTGTCGGATCTTTAACGCTCAGACTACTAAAGCAACTCAAACTAGTCAAACTCCTCAAATTACGCGAGCTACTCAAACTCCTCAAAGATCTCGTACAAGTCCCACTTCCAGTCCGGCACCAAGCGTGATAAGCTTGAGGTAAGCTTTGAGACAAGCTCAGACTTTTATTCTAAAGCTTTTATTTGAAACGTAGGCCAAGCAGAAGCCCGTCCTCAAGTCCCGACCCTTCCCTTCCGCCTCGAACGGGTAACTTTAATTACAATTAAAATATACAACTGTCTAAATTGCTCAAGACCTCTAGGCTATTGGAGATGTGTGTCATCAGAGCCGGACGGCCCGGCCCCAAGGGAAAAGACCGTCCTTGTCCGTGTCCTTCGTGGGACGAAAGGGGACTTGGGACTGATGACGATAAGGAGACGCCTCACACTAAACTATAATTGTTAAAGAACGTTTATTTCTATTGTGCGCTATATAGTAGTATATAGTAACATTTGACATTTAGTATGGCTTAATTTAGTTTAGAATCGAAATAACTTAATAAGTAACGACAAGTACTTAATTTTAAATAAATAGTGTTATTAATTAATTCAGAGTATCGATTCGAATCCCAACTTTTTGCATATTTCATCAATCGCCCGCAGCAGTCAGTCCGTGAATCCTTCGAATGGCATCCCCAATTCCTCCAAAATCATCCCCATCGGGGTCACTTTCAGGTGGAACTTTTCCCTGATGTTTGATAACTTGTTCTTCACGTCCCGCAACCGGAGGGAGGCGTGGATGAAGATTACTACGGAGAAAAATCGTATTTTTTTTTATGAAAAAACCATGTTCCTTTTAAAAAAAATATTTCCAACTTACCAACAATAGGGAAGAGGATTCCAAAGACAAATACAAGGACAGAGGAGATAAGAGAGACGACAAAGTATCCAATGCCTCCAATCGCCAAAAGGACGACGAGTGGGTAATTTTTCTTGAAATCGTTTATCGCTGCCTGATTCGCCAAAATGTAATTTGATGCCAAATATGTCCCGGTAATTGCGATGCTGCCCAAAAGCATTTCTTGGGGATGTAAAACCCTAATAAACACAATAACAATTAGGGAAGGGGCTAATTAATTAGCATTGTCTTACCCAACAATGAGGAAGATAATTGTGGCCATCAAGAAATAATTTGTTTGGTAGTAAATCAAATTTTCCTTCACTCGCTTATTCCAACGCTCGAGATCTGAAATTACAGGAACTTGAAAACGTGCGCCATTAAGGAGGAAATCATCCAGACTCCGCAACGGCTCCAACGACACTGAATTCGACATTTTGGCGAACGGCGACAACAAGGCAAGGCTCCACCTGGAAAAAAGCCGGAAGGGTAAGAAACCATGTAAAAAACCAAAACCATTGTTGTTTGATTGTTGTTTGTTACCTTAATTACTTTAGCTTGCGACAGGAAACCCAAAATTTCGACAAGAATTTAATATTTTAGGTGCAGAAGCGAATTTCGAACGTATTTTATTTTCTCAGGTTCCCCAATAATGAGAGGGAAGTTTGAACAGTTTGCGCTTTGCTTCCGAGAGCAAATTTGCCAATGCGCCGGAATTAATTAAAATCACGGCGAAATAATTAACTAACTAGGGCAACTTTTGGTGGAAAAGGTGAGGAATGAGGAAATGGAAGGATTTGGTTTTGGAGTTGAACTTTTTGGTTATTTTTACAGTTTTTTGACACTCCAGAAATGGAGGAACCAGAGCGAGCGGATTTTGGGGATTTTTTTACGGGGGG